>JAQFZX010000274.1:0-72190 GCA_034682405.1 Hydroisotoma schaefferi
ATGGATAGGATTATGGGTGTGGTGGGATGGATAGGATTATGGGTGTGGTGGGATGGATAGGATTATGGGTGTGGTGGTGGGATGGATAGGATTATGGGTGTGGTGGGATGGATAGGATTACAACATTGCTGAGATCCCCAGTTGAATTGTAAACGGTGAGTAGTGATAGAATGCACGGAGGAATGTTAAAAATCTAGGTAAGGGTGACCCTAATAATCCAACTCTGAGGTGGCAATGGCTGAAAAAGTATAATCGTTCTCAAGACAGTCAGACTTGGACAATTCAATCCATCAAGAGTTGGATGATGTAATCATCAGAAACAAGAGATCATCATCCTTATCACCTCCACACTCATTTCCCTTTCACTTTACTTCTAGTTTTTTACTTCCGCATTTCACTCAGTTGATAACTCAGTAGAAGTAGTAGTAGCAGTAGTAGTAGTTATAGTAGTAGTACTAGTAGTTGCAGTAGTAGTAGTTAGCAGTAGAAGCAGCAATGTAGGATTATTATTACTACTACAACTACTACTACAACTACTACTACCACTACCACTACTACTACTACTACTACTACAACTACTACTACCACTACCACTACTACAACTACTACTACAACTACTACTCATAATGCAATATGGTATGGTAGCTGGTCTTGTAGTAGGATAAATAATTAGAACACGCAAAGCAGACGGATGTATCGAGACTGACCGCAATTTCCGGAAATGATTCCCTTGAAAATTCCCCATCCAAACGAACATATTCTGGTCAATCTTTACAGAAAAACGGTTTTTTTATCGGACGGGTTTGAAAGTTGGAAAAGAAGGGTACTTTAGCTGTCAAAATCCTAAAGATTATTTCTTTCCATAATTCCACAGGAAAGTTTCCCTATCCGGCAGTTAGTGAAGGATGGGATGGTGATTTTTTATTTACTCCCTCTTCAATTATCTATTACTGAGAATCATCTAGGTGAATTATTTATTGGTGAGGGACGTGAGGATTCATTTCCCTTTTGTTTTTGACATGAGGAATATGTGTTTGTTTGCAATTTAGTTGGATTAATAAACGAACCGCAAGGAAAACAAGGAAGCCCTAACTTCTGAGCTTACTGGATGGAATTGAGCTCAGAAAGGCAGACATCCTTCACAACAATTGTAAAGTCCTAGCTTCTCCTCATCCATTCCGATAATACCACGTTTTATATGGATAAGCTCTAAAAAAAACGTTCAAACGTGTCTGTAAGTTTGAATTTAGGAGAGGCAAGGATGGATAAAATCCCTTATTTCCGTGTATATTTTGTACTAGACTCCTGCTTCCTTTGGGATTGAGTGAAGATGAGTTTTAGTACTCAGTTGGGGGTTGCCATTTTGAACTGCAGCCTCTATTTCCTCTTCTAATATCAGCCTTTTACTTTGTAATAATACCCAATTCCATGCCAGAATTTACTCTGTACATTTTGAGTAGAAGGCCGGGTTGGGTTGGGAATATGGGCTGAGTATCTATCTACCGTATTTCCCGTTTTAATTCCTCCCCCGGAATAATTACCCCTCCGGTTTAAGTCCCCCCTACCTTTCCATGTTATAAGTTCTATCTTGTCCATGTTAATAGAATTTCTAATTTTCCCTTTGAAGTAATAAAGCCCCAGGGGAATTAAAACTGGAAATACGGTACTTGGTTCTTTGTAGTTTATACAGTTTATTGTAGAGACTAATAGGGATAGTAAAGTCGGGAATATTGGCCGCGGCTAATGCAAGGATCTTAAACATGGGAGGGATAGTCTGTTTAATGTAAAGGATATGTGCGGCTAAATTAAGGCGGGCGGGTACTATTGGCGACTTTACAAAAAATGTAGGATAAAAGGAACTGTTTTTCTGAAGAGGATGATCCCAAAGATATAAAAAATAGAAAGGATGGATTGTAGTTGCCGGCGGAATCCTTTTTTTTAATGAGCGGAATGGAACTTACTCTAGCCAATGTTAACCTATCTAGCTTCTAGCTATATTCATTTAATCCAGACTGACTCAAAAGGGAAGGAAATATCCCTGCTTAAATCCCGACCCACACGGGTTTTTTTCAACCTTGGGGGGTTTTTTTAAGAGGGTTTTATTACTGTACAGGGTGGATTACAAATAGTAAAACATATCTGAACACGATTAATCTTCGACCCTGTATACTATCCTAGACCCCGAATAGTATCCATCCACGTTTTAACGATAAATAAATTGCATATTAAAGTCAACCTTCCTACCAGCAAACCTAGAATTTAGCAGGGTTTGCTATAAACCAATAAACCACCGACTTGATAACCAATGCACCTTGGTGCAACCAACTTTATGTCCAAAATTTAAAAAAACCACAGAGTTGATAACCAATAAACGATGGTGTAACCACAAAAAACCAACTTTGGAACCCTGGAATTCAGCCAAGGTTCAGAAACCCTTTCCCTGCATGAAACTCGCACTGAGTTTTCTGGTTAAAATCTGAAAAGAGCTCAATTCCTAAATCTAAGTTGTTTAATTACAAATTGAATGGATAAATTGAAAAGAAAGGGAGGGGGTTTCCTTCTGATTATTTTTCTATGCAGAAGAGAGCATATTTAATATCCCAAAACCCTTCTTTTAATCGTCCTTCCGAAGGTCTTTTACATATTATGCTAATACTACAGAGTACAGGATTTAATCTAGTGCTTTCTCCACCACCTCTAGTTCTAACCTGCCTGGGTTCCAAGCCCTGCTGAGAATACATTTCTAATTGGACTGTGCAAGTTCAAGATCCATATACTCTCTCCCTCCATGTGCACTAAAAACATCAACCAAAAGGTGGAGAGAGAACAATGGCAGGGATTTCTAACCAAGGGAAACGTCTACTTTTATTCAGAGATTGCTAAAGTAATTAAAGCCAAACGTGGATTATTATTCTTTTATTTTAACACGAGAGTGCCCCCCCCCCTCCTCCGTTATCCGATCCGCGTGATGAGGAAGAACAAAAGGGGAAAACGTGAGTGAAAGTAAGAAAAAGTGAGGAGGATATTCTGGGTTTTGGGTTGAACTCAATCAATGCAGGTTGGAGGAAAGTTGAGGTAATCAAGCTGGGTTTAATTACTACTAGACATCCAGGGAAGCTTACCAGCTCAACCAAATATTGTAATATACAACCGGCTTATGTTCCGCCATTCCTCTTATTACATATTTCCTTCTGTCACCTTGCTTCCCTTCCCTGCTCCTCTCTTTCCCCTCCTCTAGATTCCCTGTCCCCTTTATCACCGGCCTCAGTCACTCCTTTCCCTGGTTACCCTTCGTTAGTTGCCTCTTTCCCTGTTCCCCGCTCTTAATATCACTTCCCCAGTTACGCAACGCTTAGTTTTCCTTTCCCCTCCCCCTCCCAAATTTCAACATATAGCAGAAGTTTCCTTCTTTCTCATTCCCCTCCCTCCTCTCAAGTTTCAACATATATCAGAAGTTTCCTCCTTCTCCGTCCCCCTCCTCCCTTCCCCTCCAAAATTTCAACATATGTCAGAAGTTTCCTCCTTCTGCGTCCGCCTTCTCCCTTCCCCTCCCAAATTTCAACATATATCAGAAGTTTCCTCCTTTCTCGTCCTCCTCCTCCCTCCCCCTCCCAAATTTCAACATATATCAGAAGTTTCCTCCTTTCTCGTCCTCGTCCTCCCTCCTCCTCCCAAATGTCAACATATAGCAGAAGTTTCCTTCTTTCTCTTTCCCCCTCCCCCCTCTCAAGTTTCAACATATAGCAGAAGTTATCCGTTTGAGACTATTTTCATGCAAATCCGTCCACGATTTAATTACGAAACATTGTTCCAAATACACTGAGGTTCGATTTTAGTAAAAGTGATGGCCCAACCCGCAAGGAAAGCTTTTATTTTTGTCCATGTATTCTGAACTCTGGATTTAAACCAACCTTTTTAATTTCTTGCTAAACTTGGCTCAACCGGATTCTGATTATTTTTAATTGTGAAATACTTGAACAGAAACAGTTAAATGCAGAAGAGTTCATAAAGCTGGTATTTATTATGATGAAGGTTTAAAAGGCTAAATATTAAAATGTAGGACATGGACAACTCAGCAAAAAAGTGGCTGGTGCAGAAGAAAGGAAGCTATAATATTAATTCTGAGAATACGGTATCTGAAAATTCCATCTAGCCATCTCAGTAACATTTTTACGAGGTGATAAAACCCAAACTTTTGAACTTTGTCTTTATTTATATTCGGCAATTTTCAACCCAGCTTCATAAAAGACAAAAGCATGGTCTATTTTTGGCCCCAAAATACTTGAGACTAGACAAATTGGAAAAGGTTGAGTTTTGTCCAAGGTAAAAGGGATAATCTTAGCTTTTGAGTTTCTTGGTATTGGATGATTGGATGTGTGGAATGATAACACTTTTACCTCTCATATCCACATCCTTTTGTACTTTAACAAAAGTGGGACGGAAAGAGGTAGCAAATTCTGGGATCTGATTCAAATTATAAAAAGGGATCTACAATACAATCTGTCCATTATCTACGCAATTTTAATAAAAGTTTGGATTAAAATCTATTTTAGGCTTAAGCACTTTGGATGTCCTCATCTGTTGCTGGTCGGTTCTGGAATTAATTCAGGGTTTAGGATTTTGCATACAATTTCCTTGATATGTTAATTCCGTTATGTTATTGTTAGAGTATTCCTCTCTACCCATTCGGGTTTCAGGAAGGTGTAGATAGATTGGAATCTAAGAAATACAGGCGGGTATGGAAGGGAATTAGGAAGAAGGCTCTGAAAGTGAAATTGAGACTGTTTCCTTATTCCCTTTTTTATTTTGCTAATGTAATTAGGAGAAAGGAAGGCTTTTGCGTCATTTGGTCATTTAAACCTGTTCAACTTCCGTCTCAAAAAGCCATAACCATTTACTTTTATTGGAGTGACAGTAGTAGCCAAGTGTTTGAAGAATGGGGGGAATAAATCAATAGGGAATATAAACTTATTGGTAGCTATTTTGGTAGCCTCCAGCTTTTGTTTCTGTTCTATTCTTGGTTCTTACTGCTGTTTTTTTATGAGACTGGCATTTCTATTAATCATTCTTTAGTTTCTGGGTGACTGGCTAGTTTAGTTTTAGTGACCAAAGTTGGTTTTTTATGGTTCCACCATCATGGTTTATTGGTTATCAACTCGGTTGGTTTTTGAAATTTGTCTGTAAAGTTGGTAAAAATGGCTTGGTGTGCACCTAGGGTTTATTGGTTACACCAAGGTGCGTTGGTTATCAGGTCGGTGGTTGGAAAGTATTGAATTTAGGATTTAACGGAACTTAATCCCCAAATGGTCCATTGTAATAGTAGCTCTACTAAACTGTGTTAAAATTAGGATGTAAAACGGTCCATAATAACTGTGTTCGAGTTATTGTTCGAAATATATACGGTAGTATAGGGGATTATGTGTAGTTCTTGGATGTATTCTGTTTCTTTAGTATCCATGGCGATGACCTCCTTCCTTAAGATTGGACTAATGAGTAATTAATGAGTAATTAATGAGTAATTAGATAGCTCTTCTGTGGTTTGGAAATTAGCTGGTGGAGTTAGGTAATGTTGAAACAGACCCCACCCATCCACGTATTTATTTCTCAACCTCAAAATCAGCATTTCCTCCTTTTCTGGCTTCTAACCGTTTAGTTATTTGAATATAGAAATACGTTCTAGCAGAAATGAAGGGCTGGTTGAGGGCTGGAATAAAATGACAAAGGATGACTGACGTAACTTTATTACTTTGTAATAATTTCACGATACCCAATCTCTCTTCTGGTCGAATTGCAAAATGAGGAGTAGGAATGGGGCTTTGTCTTTATTAATTTCAATTTTATTCCTCTCTTCAAATTATACTAAACGGTTAGCCCGTTTAATTATTAAAGTTGGCAGTTGACCGTAAAACACCCGAGTTTAATACAAACCGGGCCACACAACCGTTTGGTTCTGATGATAAATATTAAATTACAATGTGGAAACCACAGATAGAAGCTCTACTCAAAGAAACATTCAAATTTAGGGCAACCTTTGTGGAAGAACTTCTCAGAAGTCACAAATATACAAAATGTAGTCTACTTTGTCAAGTCAAATAATACTTTTTGGTTGGTATATTTCCCATGAAAAGGGAAGTACCTCAGTAGATAGCAGCTCGTGTTGTAAAAAAAGATACAAGTTGGATCAAGTCTTTTTTATGGTAATCTGCAATTTATAACTTCAAGCTTATCCTAAGTAATTATCCTCTCCTTCTGAATGCTCAAAAACCCTGTTAAAAAGCCCATTAAAGGAGGAATAGTAGTGAAGGAACTGGAAGAATGAAACCCATTGACTTGCCCCGTAATGGAATGATATATTACAAAAGTACCTGTCTACTTCCGTTTTACTTTCTTTACTATTACGATGATTATCCCCCCTACCTCCCCCCCCCCCACTTCTCCAGATTCTATAACCACAACTACTAACTACTGAACTTTGAGAAGAAGTTTTTATTGAAATCCTCCAAGGGTTAATATCCTTTTGATCCTTCCCAACCAATAATTTGTGACTGTGCGTCACTTTTAATAATTACAGAATCATAGCGGATTGTTCAGATAAACTTGGACGGATCCTGATCGAGAGGGGAGTGGTTCCCATCTCTCTAGCATACCGCATATCCTCAAATAGTGGCCCCTATTTATACAACTAATTACTATTGTAATAACCCCATTGAAAAACTGGTAAAGTGATTAAGTAGGCCGGGTTTGTATTTGAGAATTTAGGGTAGACTCATTTATCTTTATCATTATCACAAAAAGGCGTAAATAAATCCTCCTCCTTTCTAGACAAGCTAAGAATCTCATCGTTTCAAATTAGACCAACTTTCTCCACTCCATTTGTCTAAGAGTTGAACAGTTTTAGTTGATATTTATGAGACCACGAGAAATGATTGCTTGACTTTCTTAGCTAACTTTGCTTTAGCTGGTGGAGGGATTTTTTTTTATACTATTTAGGACCATAAAACATTCAAAGCCTGCCCAGTTCCTACTTTGTATTTTGTTGAGATGGATTTTCATAAAAGATTTCCTAGTAGCTGAAGGAGATTGTAGATACTATAGTTAGTTGAAGAGATTGTAGATATAATGTGTTAAATACAAGGGCTGCATTTAGCAACGAGTAGTAAAATGTCTGTAGAGGAGGGTGATTAATTTATTTTATACCTCAACAACTAAACTAGAGAGGCTGCATTAACTTTAGAGGCTGCAATCCAATCCCAGTGAAAGTCCCAGAGTAACTTGCGAGCGAGACTCGATAGAAAAATAAGAGAGAGGATAAAAAAAAATATAGTAACATGGCAGACGAAGGACGTTTAATATTTAGCATATTTTTTGGCAGTTTTTGGTCTAGACATTTTCCAAAGTGATGGTTGGAAAGAGAGGAAATGGAGAAAGAAAGGAAGAAAGAAGTCGTCCATTTCCAGTTCATTCACACCGTCAGTTGGGAAATGCTGAAAGACTAAATGGATATGGATCATCTCTCTCTCTCTCTGGCATCAAAAGTTTTTTTATATTTCTCTTCTCGATGTGAAATCCACCCAGAATATGTCGTATCGAGTACAAGGCTTATCAAGATTGGATAAGAGAGTTATCAGGAAATACGTAGTGTGTCTGAAATGAAGCCAAAGTGTAAAAATTCGGGTTTTTAGCACAGTTTATTTACTTTACTGTACCGTCCAGTTTCTCCTACAAAAAAAACCTAGAGTTTGTCTGCTTTATGGGAACGCTGGTTAAATTTATAATTGGAAATGACAGGATGATGATGTTTATGACTAAAAAATAAAATACAAAAGCCCTCCTGACGTATAGGATTTCTAAAAGAAATGAATGTAAGTAACGAGAAGTCTGAGTTTTTGGTTTAATCGTGCGACTAAAAGTCAATTGAAATTTGTGAGATGATGGGATTTTTCTGGGTGAAAGAAAAGGGAGGATTTAGTCTGATTTCTTAAATAAGTTTTTATTCAGAATAATGATTTATTCTTTATGAGAAAGAAGATGAAAGGGATGAAATGTTGGAGAGGATGATTGACAAAGAAGGGAAGGTTTTTTAAAAAAGAATTCAGACATAAATCTGCTTTCCATTTCCTTCGTTATGAAATAAAAGAAGGATTTATTTCCTTTGTCTTATCATCATCTTCCGCCCATTTGGAACTTTTCTTTGGATTATTTTTTTAAAACTTAATTTCTCTGACTACGGCAGGCAGGCAGCTTCTCCCCTGAGAAGAACTTGAGCTTTAAGAGTTCGTAAACTCTTTGTGTATAAATCCAAAGTTAGTCTCTAGGGATAAGGGCGGGTTATAAGCGGGGTTCTAGTTGGATCTGAGTTAAGGATTGTTGAATGAAAGTACCTACTAAGAGGAGTTTTGAAGAGGACATTAGAATGTGAAGGTTATTTTTCATCCTTTCATTTATGTAAATATGTGGAATTAATTGTGTATATCTATCTTTTCATCCTCCTTGTATAAGAAACCTAGATGTAGTAATTGATTCATGATTCAGTCATGAGATAACTAGAAGATCATAGAGAGAATAGGTTTGACGGGGAATGAAGAGTTTATATGTTTTATAATCCTAAATCAGTACAAAGTTTATTCGTTAGTTGGGCAAAGGGGGATTTCATAACATCTTTCTTAATGAGCTTCTTCCTCTAATGAGAAAGTCCTTTTTATTCCGCACTCTCTCTAGCTGGTTTTTTTCATGTAAGGAAATCCCTTAGGTTATCGTAATCATTATATAATAATCTGCAGAGGAAAAAACAACTGTCATGCCAAATCTGCCATGTATCAGTCCCAGCAAACAAAAGTACACAAGTTGGTAATCAGCAGGGTTTGCTATAAACCAATAAACCACCGACTTTATAACCAATTCACTTTGGTGTAACCAATAAACCATTGGTGCACACTTGGTTGGTGTAACCACCTTTATATGGGAATTTCAAAAAACCACCAATAAACCATTGGTGCACACTTGGTTGGTGTAACCACCTTTATATGGGAATTTCAAAAAACCACCGACTTGATAACCAATAAACCATGGTGTAACCAATAAACCATTGGTGCACAACAAATTGGTGTAACCAACTTTATATAGGAATTTCAAAAATCCACCGAGTTGATAACCAATAAACCATGGTGTAACCAATAAATCATTGGTGCACACTTGGTTGGTGTAACCACCTTTATATGGGAATTTCAAAAAACCACCGAGTTGCTAACCAATAAATCATGGTGTTTTTTAGAACTTCGACGTCTATATCAGGTTGACAATCCATTTAACCAGATTTTTAGATACTTCTTTGACATTTTCTTTTTATGTTGGCAATACTTGGGAAGACGTAAACTTTCTGATTGAGTTTTGGAATTGTAAGGACAGATTTACTGAAAACGTTTCCCGAATCAACAACGCAATGCAAGGATGGCATCATAGGATGAATATTTGTATTCACGGATCTCATCCAACTACCGTATTTCCCGTTTTAATTTCTCCCCCGGAATAATCCCCCCTCAGGTTTAGTCCCCTTTAGCTTTCCATGTTAAAAGTCCTATCTTGTCTTGTTACAGAATTTCTAACTGTTTCTTCAAAGTAATAAAGCCCCAGTGGAATTAAAACGGGAAATACGGTATGTAAAAATGCATTGAAATACTAAGAAAAGAACTGCTTAACCCATAGACGCAACCAGCGTGGGTTCAAGGGTACATTGTACTCACGAGTGTGGTTTCTTCATGCACCCACTAGATTCCCTATCCTTTACATGTTAAACAGGCTCCGCCCATCCAAACTCCTCCATATCCTTTCATGTTTTTGTGCCCACTCGTGCTTGCGGCTATAGCTTAAACTTGTTTTATTGGTAACGCTCTGTTTCCGGTTATCTTATGTAATTCATGAAGTTGGACTTAAAATATTGTGAATAACTGAAACATACGTCAAAAATTAGATTTTCGGAAATAAAAACTTGGAAATAAAGTTTTTTCGAACTTCAGAACATCGAACTTATTTCGAACAAAAAAATCCGTACATTCGACCGATCACCAAAAAACCAACTTTGGTCACCGCAGTTGGTGTAACCAACTTGGAACCCTGGTAATCAGTGAAGTCAAATTGTCGGAGCATGGAGTTTTTTTGAAGCCACATGCATCCAGAATAGTTCCGGAAGTTGGCTTGAGATTCTTTCCAAAATGCAATTTCTCTATTTCTCTGATATACGCACAATAAAAATGGATAGAGATATGGATAAGATATTCCCTGGAGAAAACTCTACTGATTGTGTAGTTTTTTTATATATATATTTGGACTCTTTCTCTCTTCTTACCAAGTTTATTGGAAATGGAAAGGGATATTGCGTATAGTTGAAGGACGTAGACATATAAATTGACACTTTGGTTGTTTGGTATCTAGAAAGATACATTTATTTTGTTGGGTTGAGAAATAGCATGACAAGGAAGTATTTGGATGGGCATGAGGGCATTTACCCCTTGGCATCTTTGATGAGATCTTATTTAGCGTTAAATTAAGGATTACGAGCTTTGCAACTCCGTCTGGAGGAAATAGGGAAGTAAAAACTTGGTAGTATGTAATCTATGAAGAGATATCTTGGTAGAATTAGGTTCATTAGTATTGTACTTGGAGATGGATAGGGTTGCGTTGCGTGTTTATTGGGAGCGTTACGCCCATTCTTAATAATCATTATAATAATAATAATCATGATAATGAATCATTAATTTATATAAAAAAAAAGAGGCTTGTGATCATTTCAATTTATTTCGTATTATGAACGTCACATAAATAATGGGATGGATAATATATGTCATCCCGGATGCTATTTACTGAAGTGGATGGTTGAAGTATTGAGTAACTTTCTCCCTATGAATTTAGTATCGATAGTTAATCCTTTAATTGACTTCAAAGGCGGACAACTTCTTGGGGATAGTTTGGGTTAGAAAATGTTGAAATGAGGAAGTAATAAGTAAATAGGTTTATGTATCGATAGTTACGTAAAGTCTAAATAGGACGACGGATATATTAATGATAAAACTTTTAGGATGGATGGATGCTTAGTGGGATTTGTGATTGTGTTGAGTTAGTTCTCATAGGAAAATAAATGGAATTGGGATGTTGTTAGTAAATAGGAAATGGTCGGATTGGAATAGGAAGCAAGGAGGAAATGGGATGACCACTTATTTTTTAAAAATATGGAAAGATGTTTTGTAAATATATTGAAATACTTGGAGAGTAACTTTACAGTCTGGATTTATTTTAATGGGAAAGTTAGGAGGCAGAAGTGGATGAAGGTTCGTTCAACCAAAAGTTAAATGAAGGAAAAATAATGCTAGAAAATAAGATGTAAAGTTTATAAATAAATGGAAGACGGATATGAGCTTTGTAGGATGTCAACTAGAATGTATTTTGATTAAGAAACAGCTGGATTAATTTGGGTTAAAAAGGGTTTGTGAATTAAGGAAAGTTGTAGTTGAGAATTGGGTAGTCGGGTGTATACCTGTTTCTGTTGGGAAAGCTGATTATGGTTTAATTTGGATAAGAAAAAGGGTTCAATAACCAAACCTGTTCTTTTATTAAGTTTTATAATCTATTTTCTGACATTTGTTTACAAAACTTGACTTATTTCTCATTCTACTAAATTTAAAGTAATTTCAGACATTTCAACTCTCAAACTTGGGATGCTTAATTTATCGGAAACAATAGCAGGTTTACTGAGATATGTTTATGGAATTATCCCCCTGAAGATAAGTTCAACATTCAGAATGTAAACGAAAGTATTGTACAGATCATAGGCGCAACCACGAGGGGGTACAGATAGCATTAAAGGATAGGAAGGGGTGTGGTTGGGCGGGGCCTGCTTAACATGTAAAGGAAAGGGCTCATCGGGAATTGGAGGGGGTACATTGTAAAACTAGGGGGTACAATCCACCCTCGTACCCCCAGTGGTTGGGCCAATGGTGCAGATATGAAAGTATCCTTTCTGTCATTCATACAATTCAACAATTAAAAGCAGAAGTTGTATGTAGTTTAGTTTGAAAAAGAAATAATTTAAAGAAAGAGCCCAATATTCCCAATTCCCATGTATTTTTCACATTAAGATGGATGGAACATCCTCCTCCACTTCCATTCAATGATAAATTTATTGTTAAATTCGAAATTCAAGGACTAATTTCCCTGGAGGACTGGATTGAACTTTTTAGTCGATGGAACTTTCTGGCTCGTGTTCTAATAAAGCATTCCATTATATCTTTATGCTAAGAGATTTGAAAAGGAGGCAGAAGTGGACAGAGAGCAAGACTGGGACTATTGGAAGAAAAACTGGCTTGCAGTTTTTGGCCTAATGGTATTTTATTTGAGAGAGATTGAGAAGTGAGTAGACTAGATGGGCAACTTGAATGACATGAGATTAGAAAAGTGTCTCTTACATTATGCACACCATCTCTAAGAGTCCGTATGAGTTGGAGGAAAAGTTTTAAATATTTTATTGGTCCTCTTTATTTATCTTATCTAACTCTGGAGATAATGCACCACCCAACTAACTTACATTATTATCTAATTTGATACGAGAGGGTTTACTCGGATGGATAGAAACTTCCTCCAAGCAGCTATGGAAGCTCAATTTTGTTTAAAATATTGAGCATTGTACAAGGTCGGTTTATGGAATGTTGAATTCTGTATCCGTTTCAATAGGGAATTACATTGAGTTTACCTGGCATTTGGTGGCAGTCACTAATTTACATGGGGGCTAAGCCCCCACACCCCTACTTCTTTCTGTTTCGTTGGTAATTGTTAGCCCCTTGAGTCCTTAAACCTTTTACTCAGAAAGCGTCGTTTCGCATTTGATTTCTAAGTAAACCCCACGGGTACTTAAAACTTTGGATTTTACCAAAAATAATCTCTTATTTGTTACTTTTGTTGACCAAAAGTAAGGTGCACTATTTTTGAAAGTTTAGGCCCGTGGGGTCCTTTTGACCCCCATGGGTACCTAAAACTTTGGATTTTACCAAAAATAATCTCTTATTTGTTACTTTTGTTGACCAAAAGTAAGGTGCACTATTTTTGAAAGTTTAGGCCCGTGGGGTCCTTTTGACCCCCATGGGTACCTAAAACTTTGGATTTTACCAAAAATAATCTGTTATTTGTGACTTTAAAACAAATGTAGAGGAACAAATATTTTTCCATTTCAGACCAGTGGGGGTCCTTTTGACCCCCGCCGGTAAGTGGGTGGTCCGCTTGGGCTGGTTTACGAACTTAACCTTTGATAGTGCCCCTTGATTCCCTACGGAAAATGTTGCCGACGTGGCATGATTGTTCCACAAGTTCTCGAGTTCACAGACAGACAGACAGACAGGGTGGCTACATAAGCCCAATTGGCTGGGCTAAAAACTTAACCCAATCCATGTTTTATGTTTTATCCTTGGGCTATCCAGTTATCATCCGTCTGTTCATCCTTGTAGCTTCTACTGAAATGTTCTTAACAAATAATAATTACTGAGCGGATCCGTATGGGAGGTTAGGTCTTCCATATGAATCCCCGAACTCTTGCCTCTTTTACTCTTTGTTTGCTTTTTGAAAAGCTTTTAAAAACTATAGAGTAGATTAATATTAATATAAATGCTTGGTAACCTTGTTGAAAGACTGACAAGATATTTACGAAGGATAAACTGTACTCTACTTTCATTTCTCCAAAACCCAAGGATACATACAAGATTCTGTGGAAGAATTGCCAACTCGACATGGGATGCTATTTATTTTCCTACTACTGCTACATTTTAAAGAGACTTGTCTTGCACAATCCTCTTAAGTTTTGTAGTTAAGAGCACAATACGTCGTATTCTAAAAGGTTTACAGTTAGAATGGCTTTTACTTTACAAATTGAACTAGACCAGTTTTCAAATTATGATATGTTGGCAATCCCCAGAAAAACTTGGTTCCTTTTTCCTAGATTGTATATACAGGGTGGCCGGAAATGATGTACTGTGTAACCACGGTTACTGCCATACTTTAGCTATAGTACTGTTAACAGTCACAGTACATCATTTCGGGCCACCCTGTATAGAAGGCTAAAAGGGTAAAATACTTTAAAAGCAGAGTAATGGTAATATCAACATTGTGGTGAACTTGGTTTCATACTCGTTTGAACTTTCAAGTACAAGTCTCTCAAGAAGATCCTTTACGTCTGCTTTAAATGACAAAGTTGAGGAATAAAAAAGGGTGATCGGTCGAATGTGCGAATTTTTAAGTTCGAAAAACTAATGTTCGAAAGTTTTTCATTTTCGAAAACCTAATGTTCGAAAGCAAAAGTAGATAATGCAAATAATATACGGCAGGAATAATAAAAAGAAGTATTGAGAAGTAAGTAAAAGTAGTAAAATTTCGAAATTTAGGCTTTCGAATTTTGCGTTTTCGAAAATTCGACCTACAACCATAAAGAAGCCTCTACTGAGGATGGATAGTAAGTGGGAACTAGGAAGATAGTTAGATTTGGTTTGACAAATTTCAAACCAGGTTAATAGGAGCTGTAATCATTTATGGAATCCCTTTCATTTGGTCAGTCTCAACATTCATGCAGGAATGTATAAGTGGATGCTGCTGTAAAATAATTATAGCCTCCTGAAATACAGGGTGGCTCGAAATGATGTACAGTGTAACCACGGTTACTGCCATACTCAGTACATCATTTCGGGCCACCCTGTATATAAAGATTGCTCCAAATTTTGTTTTATAGTCTACAGTTTCTGAAACTGTACTTTTTACCAAGGAAATGCCACCTATTTTTCCGCCTGCAAGGACTTACATGCTTTTTTGTGGGATTGATGATTCTGTAAAGTGGAAATTAAATTATTTTATTTTACAAGTTCCCCTAAGATCTTGGACAATTGTAAATAGATTCCCTAGAAGAATATTAAAACATTGGACCAGGAAACCCTAAGTTGTGGGAAGTAAGGAGGTTTGTTTTGTTTAGTTTTGTTTAACCGGATTAGGTGTGGATATTATGGGTGATTTAAGCTTATTAATTGTTATTGTACTTATTAGCCGAGATATTGATATTGATATTAATATTTCCTTATAATTATTAGGAGGTATTAATTAAACTGAGAACTAAACTAAAAGGAATTAGGTAGGTAGATACAATGGATGAGGTTTCTTATGTTTAGGAAAGGTTGTAAAATTTTATGGAGGACTTAGGTTTACGAATTCAAACAAAGGGATATTGTATTAAGTAGGCTTATGCTATCTCTGTCATTTCAATGGTGGAATTGTTTTAAATCCAGTTGTTTTCTACTTGGAGCAACAACAAAATACAAGAAAGTAGGTACTACTAGTTGGTAATTAATGCTGTGGGATCGGATCCGTCTGTTTTATTGCGATGTAAATGAAGCAAGTTAAAGAAAAAACGGTCTGGTTGTTGTTTTGTTGATCCTTGTAAATAGAAATACGCATTTAGAATCTATATCTGGATGACAGAATAGGAATACAGAGGAGGAAAGGGAGTTAAGTTGCATGTTAAGTTGGTTTTGATGAAGGGCATTGCCTTGGACGACGGTGTAGAAAATATAAAATAGGGATATCCATTGGAATATCATCCATTCGAGACTACAACTACCACTTTCTTTTTTAGCATCCCACACCCAAAATTCGGCTACTTGTCAAATGCGGAAAGTAAAAGGAGATTGGGTAGAGTAAATCCGCTAAGATGATCGAGTCTTCCTTCTAGAATACAAATTACGGAAGAAGAGGAGTGAACTTGCTTGGAGACTTTTTGTAGGAAAGTTTACTAGAGAATTTGCACGGGAAAGTGTTTCCCAAATGAGCAACAGTTACCTAAATAAAATACACAGTCTGAGAGAGATTGTTGTTTGATTTGTGCTAATGAACTCAACAACAACAATCCCATCATCCTTTCCTTCCAACTGCTTTCAAAAATAGAATAAAGGGAAGAAGCTAAACCTTTCTTTCAATAGTTTGTACTATTGAAAGCTATGAATTAAAAAAAAATCAAGGGAGGGATATTCATTGTGATTTCTACGTTAAATAATTATTTATAAATTGTCATTGTTTATTTAATAATTTTCATCTTGATGTCTGCATATTTTTTGTTGAAAGAGGCGGAGCGTTACCATTTCCCAAGTCTGAGGTTCTGGTTCCTACTACTATTGGAGTTAAGTTGTATGTAGTTTAATCCAGTTGGTATTAGATAGAATGTATCCGGAATGAAAGAATCGATGGAAGAGTTAGGAGAAATTATTGATTGAAGGTAGACAGGAGGAGGATACTAAATAGTACTGGATTAAATAGTTAGACTGGGTTAGTAGGGATATTCACTACAATGTTTTTAGGTTACACATTATTTATACCTATCTCTCCTTTTCTGTAGTTAACCTTTCAAATATTCATAAAGCTCTTAACTTTGAAATTGACTTGTCTCTTCAAGGATCCGAGTTCCCTTCAGAATATTCTGTTTGTCTTTATTATATTTCCTAACATTTACATTTACTAAACCAAGAAAATGAATTAAGAATTAAGTTATTGGTAAATTTATTCCTCCAGCTCAAGTAGGCAGGTTATGAAGTGAGGAAAGTTTTACTTGATTATTTCAAAATTCGAGATTTCATTTCGGATTCAAATGACCTATTGTGTTGGGTATTTAAATATGTAAAGTGGTTCTAGGGATTTTTAATATTGGGATTTTCAATGTTGGGATTTTTAATATTGGGATTTTCAATGTTGGGATTTTTAATATTGGGATTTTCAATGTTGGGATTTTTAATATTGGGATTTTTAATATTGGGATTTTGAATATTGGGATTTTCGATGCTGGGATTAGGATTCTTAGGAAGAATATTAAGAGAAAGATAATATTTATTGACCCGAATGTGATGTGAATAGAATATCCCCTAAATCTGGAGAATACCCCGTGTGGAAACTCATTATGAAAAGTGTCTTTGCAATTAGTTGTAAATTTCCACACATTTCTGCAACAACTTTTGTAATTTCCAATTGCAAGTGGAGTATGTGTAGCAATAGCAATACTCCATTATGCAATGACACAACTAAAGTTTATAAATCTTTGAGAAAAGGGATTAAAGGTATGGGAAGAAAGGGATTGAAAGTATTGAAAGTATTTGGAAGAGTTCGTGATGTAGAGTTTAGAGAGAAATACAACTTATTAGGAGTTGAATAGTTCAAAGTTCCTTTGTCAGAACCTCCAGTTATTTTTATTTCTACTTTAAAAAAGAACTAAAGACATTTCGAAAAGAATGATTTAACTTTTTACAAAAAGCACATTGCTTAAACTCAACACTAGCACTGGCAGAATGGAACTGTTCACGCCCGATCCTTTGTACCTCGATCTACTTGAATTTCATGGGAAAGCTACCCTATTCGTTTCTCATAGGAAAGTGAAAGTATAAACTGGCTCCTTTGCTTTGTTGGATTATCCTTCTACAAGTGGTAGTAGTAGTAGTAGTAGTAGTAGTAGTAGTCGTAGTAGGAGTGGTAGGAGTAATAGGAGTAGTAGTAGTACCAGTAGTTGTAGTAGTAGCAATAATATGATAATAGTAGTAGTAATAGTTGTAGTAGTAGAAGTAATAGTAGTGGTAGTAGTAGTAGTGGTAGTAGTAGTAGTAGTAGAAGTAGAAGTAGTAGTAGTAGTAGTAGTAGTAGTGGTAGTAGTAGTGGTAGTAGTAGTAGCAGTAGTAATAGTAGTAGTGGTAGTAGTAGTAGCAGTAGTAATAGTAGTAGTGGTAGTAGTAGTAGTAGAAGTAGTAGAAGTAGAAGTAGTAGTAGTAGTAGATGTAGTAGTAGTGGCAGTAGTGGTAGTAGTAGTAGTAGAAGTAGAAGTAGTAGTAGTAGTGGTAGTAGTAGTGGCAGTAGTGGCAGTAGTGGTAGTAGTAGTAGTAGTAGTAATAGTGTCAGGAAGGTATGGTATGTATTATTTGTTATCTTCCAAGACAGAACAGTGACATGGATGAAGATAAAAGGAAGGGGTAACATGATATTTATTAACAATGTAGTAGTAGTAGAGGGGTATAGAGGGATAGTTTGGAGTGATCAATGCAGCTTGTGTGATCTATTGAAATTTGAAATTGGGTACTTTACTTTCCTGCCGTGTCGAGCTGCAGAACAACCAATCAATAAATCCCGTTGTAGGTTCATGTTCTAGAAATACTTGGATCTAAGTTATGGGAACACTTTAAAGGTTTTAGTCTATCTCCTCCTCAGACGTCAAATTTACCCTAACATACCGTAAGTATAGAAACCGGCCTTTTATGGGCAATCCTACCACCACCGACCGGGTTTATTTGGTAAGGACAAACTGTTCGTGTTGAAATACACTTTTATTGAAATTGTTTAAAAACATTGGAATATTTGACGTACAAAAAGAGGGTTGAGTTAATACAATCTCGTTCGTGTCATGAAATACGAGACTGGGTTATTTTGTATTTGCGAATAAATATCTTGTTAAATGTTAAACTAAACGGAGAAATGAAATGAGATAATCACCCAAACATCATGAGTATTATTAACATACAGCCTCGAAAGGATTAGACTATGTAGTTTTTCCATCATTTTAACAAATACAGGGTGGCCCGAAATGATGTACTGTGTAACCATATAGTTACTGCCATACTAACAGTGCATCATTTCCGGCCCACCCTGTATGGATAATGTATGGATGACTGTAGGTTAAAAAACATTTGAAAAAACGACCCAAAAGTAACGAAATGACTTCCATGTCATGTCAAACTTAGAAAAAGCGTATAAAACTCCTCCAGGCTTTCTTCTAACTGAGCTTAGAGTATTCTGGGAAAAGGAAATGGGGATCTGGACTGGAATTCTGGATAGTTGAGCTAGACCGAGAGGTTTTTTGTAAATGATATTATTTTTTGTCAGCTGCTCTTTTGTAGTTTGAAAAGGTTTGAAATTATCAAGAATTTCATAACGAGGTAAGTAGAGTAGATAGGTACAATTCTTGAATGTGGAAGATTGATATCCTGACTAAAGGACTTATCAGGTTGGTTGTGTATAGTTGTAACAACTAAATATGAAGCAGCAGTAGTATAGTAACCTTGCAAAACTGAGAATTTTGGGCAAGTTTTGTATTGGAGAAAGGTGGTTTTTTGTTGGAGAAAACCCTCCAATATTCCTTCTCATTTTTTATTACTACTACTACTACTACTACTACTACTACTACTGCTACTACTACTACTACTACTACTGCTACTAAGAACATGATTCCGAGACCCTGATTTTATTAACTTGAGGCCAATAAGTTATATAAAATACTTAAGTAAAATAGAAGTATGAGAGGAAATGAAGAGGAGGATGATGTTGAGCAAGAGAGAGTAGTAAGGCTGAGATGTGTCACAACAGGGCTGAAGTAACTGATTGATAATAAATCCTTACTTTCCTATTCTTGTTGTCTGTCGGGGGCAGTTTGTATTTCAAATGCGAAGTTGTAATTTAAGGAATTGTTTTTAATTCTTGTAAAGAAAACAAAGAGATGGAGATACGGATTTGGTGTCTAATTAGTAACCGGTTATCCAACCCTTTAACCTACAAAATCCCATCCTTGGCTGGCCTGCTTCTGTTGTTTTTTTCTAACTATCTTGTGTATTTTCTACCTATTTTCCCAACTTGTATTTTGTATTTCTTAAGAGTTGGATTTGAAGAGATGCGACCCTATATGGCCCTCGTATGAGAAAAAGTGGATAATATAAAGAAAAAGTGGGATAATATTCATAATGAATGTACGGATGGGTCCAAGTTCCAACCTTTCGGGGAATATTCCTCTCTCCCACTTTCCTTTTTCTCTTAAAGTTAATAATGAAAGATCCGGTCTCTGCTGCACTTTTATCTCTGTAAAATAACGTCTTTTGTTTGGACATTGGCTGTATAAGAAGGGAGGATGATTGGGAGATTGGAAAGAACTTTCAAAGAGAAATATAGTTTTAATTTTTGGAATTAAATTGACAGAAGGTTTCTATGTATTCCATCTCTTGAGGTTTGATGGAAGATTCATGAGGGATTTTGCATGTATTTTGTATTTAATTTCAACAGTTAGTTAGAGGAATAGGAGGATTGATATAGAAAACTGAAAAATTGTACGAGGAGATTTTAAATTTTGCTCAAACTCTGCATAAAGTTGTTTAGTATTTTAGGAAATAGATATGTTTTTTCCTTATTGAACAAAAGTGAGAGTAGAGAAAGGTCTTTCCCTTTATTTCTTTGGGATTGGATAAGCCAACTTGCGTCATGATCGTTTAGCACTATTTCTTCAGCTAAAAATGAAAGGAAGATAGAGGTATTATCATACTAAGAAGGTATTATTAGGATCCTCTAAGTCGAAGGATAAACCTGCTTAAGTGGGCAATACTTTATTGGGTATTTTAGTAGTAAATCCCAATTCATAACACTAAATATTAAAAGCTCATCTGGAATGGATCTCTCTTTAGGTTTATACATTATTTAGAAGAAAGGCCGTGAATAAAAAATATAACTACTTGAAGAGGAAAAAAGGAGATGGAAATCCAACCATAGCTCACTCTCAGCAGGCAAGACTTACTTGGTCCATTCATCATGTCTTTTTATGCCGAAATTGCATTTTAAACAGGCTTAGCGTACTTCCCGTTTTAATTCCTCCCCCGGAATAATTCCCCCTACCTTTCCTCCATGTTATAAGTCCTATCTTGTCAATGGGGATAGAATTTCTAATTTTCCCTTCGAAGTTATAAAGTCCTGGGGGAATTAAAACGGGAAATAGGGTATATTTCTTTCTCTATAAAAAAGGAGGATCTTCCAAAGGTTTTTACCGTCAGGAATTGAACACGTTCTGTGTAGTTGTTCCGCTGTTTATAACCATCCCTACCTATCTATCTACCTCAATTGTTTAACATTGTTAAAGGAATTTCTAGAGATTCTTTCAATCAAGTACGCGTTGTTCAGTTGAGGGTTTTGTTGTAACGAAAATCCTTAAAATGCTAGAATTTGGATTTGGTAAAAGAAAGGCTTAAATAAATGACAAGAGTGCTTTTCCCTCCTCCCTGTTCCCTTGGAGGATTAAAGGCTTCCGGCCTGAATTATATTTTTATAAATATTACTCAGATAAGGAGACAGAATAGTGTCAATTTTATATGCAGGGTTTCTTTGAATTTAGAGGAAGAATAGGGAATGAAATTTAAGCAGAAGTTGGTTTAAAAGGAGCTAATTTTCGGAACATTTTTAAATCGGTTTCCGTCCTCTTTAACTCCCATTCATAAAACGGTTATGAAGGATTAGAGGAAAGTAGCAACCCCGACCTACGTCTTTGAAGGGGGAATTAAAATTAACAATAAAGAATAGAAATCTGCTCATAATGTCTGACCTTTTGTTGGTAATTGGTTCATAGGGAAGTCAAGAGGGTCGGCTGGTCCGTTCTGATCTAAAGATGAGTAAACCGGTTGAATGGAAAAGTCGGATTTTTCCTCCAAATCTCTTGTAGCTATTAGGCTTCCCATTATTCCATCCCTTATTAAAGTTGACCTGTTGCAAAAAAACCAAATGAATCGGGTCTTTTTTTAGGTAATCTACAACGTATTTTATTTCCAAGAAAGGGGAAGGAAATCCTGAGGAGGATTGACTTACTTTTTATTTATTGGTTGAAGAAATGGGAAGAAAGTCTGTGAAACATGGCAAGTAGTTGCGGGGTTATCTTTAGTTACTTTTTTTTAGAGTGTTTGAAAGAAGAAAGGTGGGATGGATGGTTAGGTTTATGTATGCTTATCAGGAAATGGTAAGTAGATAAATAGATAGGTGGATAGGGAGTTTCCAGGCTACTTTGATCCTTGTCCTTGTTCGTGTCAAGCAGTCTTACTTTTTCCCTTGGAGGATTAACATTTATTCAGTTCCTTGACCTGTGTATGCATGTCTCTATCATCGGATATTTCCAACAAAAACTTGGCATCCAAAGATTACTTTGGAGTTGAGTTTATGATAAGTGGTTCTAGCTTTACGTCTGTGAGTACAGGGGTCGAGATCCTGTGGATTTTGGAATGAAACTTGGGGAAAATCTCAAGTTGTTTGGTGAATTCCGGTGTTTTTTTAATGTTTTGAACTAATCAAAGATCGTAAACTGTTTTTTATCAACTTTTCTAATATCCTGTTGTTATTATTTGGTTTATGTTGAATTAAACGTCAGTTTTTAAAACTTGCATCCAACATTCTGTATTTATTTAACTTCATCTACGGTTAGAGAGAGTTATGCAGTTTTGGTGTAAATTGAGGTAATCACAGTCAAACTTTCAATCAAAGTACGGAGCTTTTTAAAAAAGTTTAAGCCAAGAAAAATAAGCTCTCTAGACTAAGTAAAGTTTATATTTAATTAGGTTGATTAACTTGTGGGCGGTTGATGTATATTTATTTATCTAAAGGTTATTCAGGTCAGGTCAGGTCAGGGTTCCAGGTAATGTTTAAACGGATGCACAGATTAGATGAGATGAGACTGCCGAGGGTTTGTTCAGGTAGCGGATTAACTCAGTTTAGTTCCTTGTAATTATAATTAAAATATATTGTTCATTTCAATCAATTCAGTCAAATTGTGAGGCTTGGTTAGTCAAATTGTGGTAGTTTTTTCAGGTAATTTTGTAACTTTATCACAAGTTTTATTTAGTTGAAAGGGAAGAAGAAGAATGGGTTCAAGTCGAGATTTATTTAGTATCAAATTTCCCAATTCTTCCTTCCAAAGTTTTATTGCATTTAAGCAATGTTTTACGGTTTTTTTTATTTTTGAAAAACTGTTAAGGAAAACTTTAACATTTTCTAAAAAAAGGATGAAAGATAAAAATGATGAAGAAAGTAGTTTTTAAGATGAAAGTTAATAGTTGGAGGAGGAAATTGGATATATGCTTTACCCTGTTCTGTTCTCGAGGAGAGTTCTGGTGAAAGTGACACTCAAGACCAACCTTCCCTCGCTTCTTATCCACACTACATTTTTACACACCGAATACACCAACATGAGCACCCGTGTGCAGTGGCACTAACCCAGTAGTAGTAGTAGTTGTAGTAGTAGTAGTAGTAGTAGTAGTAGTAGTGGTAGTGGTAGTAGTAGTAACTAGTAGTAGTAGTAGTGGTGGTAGTGGTAGTAGTAGTAGTAGTAGTAGTAATAGTCTTAGAAGTAGTAGTAGTTGTAGACGCATAAGTATGAGTAGCAAAAGGAGCATAACATAGTAGTAGTAGTAGTAGTAGTAGTAGTTGTTGTTGTTGTAGTAGTAGTAGTAGTAGTAGTAGTTGTTGTTGTAGTAGTAGTGGTAGTAGTAGTAGTTGTTGTTGTAGTAGTAGTAGTAGTAGTAGTGGTAGTGGTAGTAGTAGTAGCAAAATGAGCATAACTTCTACGATAAATTCGGGTAAAATAATCCCGGAGAAAGTTCTGCCTTGTTGAGTAATATATTGTATGAAGTGTAGAATTGTTATTCCTAGCCTGAACTATCCATCCACAGACAGAAGAGTATAACTATGTGAGTTGAGCTGTAGTAGTAATAATAATAATGCGTTGAGAGTTTATATGGGTTTTAGTTTGTCCATAAACTTGCTTGGCTGCATGGCTCGTTCCCTTTATGTTCGCATGATGCATGTAATTTGGCTATGAGAATATTAGCTCCCTGGTTTCCATTCAGTTGACCTTTAGCTCTGTCAATTTTGAGCAAGGGAGTTGGACAGGCTTACTTGACCAATGGAAATGTTGGTTTGGGATGCACATTCTAATATTCTGGGTTGGATAAGAAGACGGGGACTTGATAACCGGTTTTGGTGACACATGCAGAATAAATGCATTTGACAAACTACCTGTCGTCTCGTCATCATCCTTTCCTGAGAAGTTGTACTGAAACTGCCTAATGCTAGTAGTAGTGGATTGTTGTAAGGACAAAGGTTGGCTTTGGGGGGTATTTTATACTGGGAATTTGTCCTTCTTTTTACTTATGCATGGATAGTTTAATGGACGAGTTGCATAGAGGATGAAGAGGATTGTCCGTTCAAAATGGGATATTTAACGGGGAAAAAGAAGGATGGTTTGAGGAAGGATGATTGATCTACGACAGGATGGTCAGCGACAGGATGGATGGTCCAGAAACCCTGCATGAAATCAATTAATAGAATATCCATAAGGATTTGAATTATTTGCAAGTACAAAAGGAGTTAGAAGGGTGGCTAGATAATATGGGGAACTGAGGGAGAGTTATTAAAAGTTTTGGCAAGGTTTGAGTACCGTATTTCTCATTTTAATTCCCCTGGGACTTTATTACTTCAAAGGGAACATTAGAAATTATATTAACTATGGAAAGGTGGGGGGGAATTAAACCAAAGGGGGGAATTACTCCGGGGGGAGGAAATACGGTAGTTAAAGTTCTTGGATAAAGAATTGGTTGGAAAAGTTAAGGAGAATGGATAGGATGATTTAATTTCATATGAAAAAAATGCTCAACTATTGCTACAAGTTCATGGATTTACCGTATTTCCTCAATTAATCCCCCTGGGGCTTTATTATTTTGAAGGAAAAATTATAAATTGTATTAACATGGAAAAGATAGGGAAAATATGATTTTTTAAGTTGGAAAGGTACTGGAGAATTATTCCGGGTGGGGAATTAAATGGGGGAAATAGGGTAAGTAGGGACTTGGGATTTGTTTGTATCCTCTTCTACAGTTACATTTTTAAACATTTAAGTTAACTCATATTCTAAAAAAGGATTATATAATCCTACCAAAAGATGGCTAATGTTAATATGGAATGGATAGGATAAAATATTTATTACCCTAAAGTCCGTCCGATATGCCGCGGCTTATATATGAAAAAGATATTTAGAAGCATGTTTAACATGGGAGAGATACCCCTTTTAGCATGTAAAGGATAGGCGTGCGGTGTAATTAACGAGTGCGGCATATCGGACGGTCCTTAGTGAAGCTTTATCAAAATATCGCATAGGATGTCACTTTTTTGCAAAAAAAATGATAATTATCCCCGGTTGTGATAGTAACAAATGATTTCGTTTGAAAATAAACAATTAGTAAAGTAAATGGGAGTCATTCAATTCCCAACTTTCATCCCGTCAACAAGTCTCTCTCTCTCTTTCCCTGCTTTCCTTCCTTTCTCACTGAAATTAGAAACAAAGGGTTATCTTTCCTCCTTGAAAATATCAATCAATTCATATACAAAAGCCATTCTACTTCTGTCCATCTTCTTAGCAAATCTTAATCTTTCCTATTCTCTGCATAAGTCTGTTATCTTAGCGTGTGGTTGAGTTGAATTAATTGGTGTGGATTTCTGTTGTTGGTGAAGGATGTTGAACGGGAAGTGTAGCAGAAGGGGTCTTCCGTCAGGTCTCAAGTATACGCCACCACAAATCCGTCAAGAGTGGAATAGACAGCATTTGGAAAGGGAGGCTGGAGTTGGAGTTGAGAATGCTTTCGTAAAAACCGTCCCCCCTCATCCCCCAAGGTTAAGGGGATGTTGTGAAAGTGATAGACCTACTCTCGAAACTTTGTACATGTGTGGTCGACCTACAGGGACGGAATTCAAGTAAGTTTTTGTATTTACAAAAGAACTTTTAAACTGTGAGGCTTGGAGTTATTTGCAAATGTTTATGTGTAATTTATTAAGGGAAACCCGAAGGGTGGTTGATGAGTACAAAAATGTAATGTGGGATCGTCATGTTCTTCGTGGACCCTTTACCAGCGTCCCTCTACCCATTTGTCATCCTCAGGTAGAGATACTAATAAATCTATCTTATCTATCCTCCTTTTTTTCATCTTTAAACTTGACCAAGTATCCATAAAGATGAAGCTAGTAGTTGTATTGCACTGCAGCCCAACCTGTGTACCGTATTTCCGGATATTACTCCCCCGGGGGAGTTAATTTTCAGAGGAAAAATTGAAAAAGTATTTAACATGAGAAAGGATAGAGGAATTTTTTCCAGGGGGAGTTATTCCAGGGGGGAGTTATTTCCGGAAGTACGGTACTCTACTCTGGATTAGATATAACATTTCCCCAACTAATTCCCCCTGTTGTTTTATTAATTTTTAATTGGTATCTAATCCACCCTCTTTTTATTTTTCTAGCGAAAGTCGGAGGAAGGGACAGAGATAAAGTTTCCTCCAGGCCCTTGGAATCTACTTCCATACAAAAAGAAGGTTTTTGGTGGACGAAAAGGGGTCGCATTTTGTCAGACGTTTGATAAGCTCGGTGGGGTGGTTAAACTGTCTCATCGGAGCACTTTTATTGATCGCCGACGTCTGAAAACTCCCCCACTGCTCCCAGGAACGGACCATCTTTGCATGCAGACGGACAACTTCTCATGGCTTATCACGGATGAAACTGAGTATGAAGAGGCCGAGGCCCAGACCGTCCTTGTTCCGGATCTTTATGATTTCAACAACCTTCGAAATACTAATCCAAAAGGGGTGTGCCAGTCTACGCAATTGGGTCTTGGAATGATGACCTACAACTTTTTCATGGAGACTCGACCAGCCATCTTGTCCTTTGTTAGAGCTGTTCAAGAACATGTATGTGGGGGGCTTTGTTATTAATTACCATAAATCTTCGTCCATGTGCCGCGGCTTATTTATGCAAAACAAAGATGTTTTGAAGTATGTTTAACACGGGAGAGAGTCCCCTTTCAACTTTTAAGGGATGGGCGTGCGGGTTAATTAACGAGGGCGGCATATGGGCAAGGATTTAGGGTATTGTTTGTTAATTAGCAACTTAGATACGTTGAGTTAGTTTCTGCAAGGGGTAGTTATTGATTTTTATTAAAAGGATAGAGATTATCGTCGACGTTTTGCGGGATGGAGATATTAGATTTAGAGGGAGGAGGGGGGGGGGGGTACTTAATTCTGGCAGTTTAGCCTTTTTAATATTTTAATTTATTTGTGCGTTCAAGCCATAAGCGCAACCAGCGTGGGTACAAGGGTACATTCTACCCACTGGTTTCTTCATGTACCCCCTAGAATTCCTGAAACCCCCTATCCTCTAAATGTTAAACAGGCTCCACCCATCCCTCCCCCTCCCTGTCCTTTAATGTTTTTGTACCCACTGGTACCCACTCGTGGTTGGGCCTATGGTTGAATGATGAAGCAATGTGACATATTTTGTAGTCATTTCTGGAACTAAATGAAGAAGAGGAACTGAAGGAACTCCGATTGGAACAAGAGGAATTTGAAAAGTTGAGGACTCCTTTATTAGGAAATATCCTAAAATTGAAAAGACATAGCGAGGCATCCCAAAAGGAGCATTTGAGACAGGCAATGGTCAATGGTGAAATTGAGGAGAGTTTGGAACGTTTATGGAAATACAATTCTTTAACTGAAGAACCTCAACAAATTGAAGAAGATTATGAGGATTTGTCTAACAATTTTGAGAAATCCTTTTGTGAAAACTGGCTCAATCCTCGGGTCCAGCAAATCCTCGGAACCTCTTGTACCTCTGGGGCCCTTTTGAATAGTAGGAAATGTCATGTTTTAGAAATCCTAACTAGGTAGCCATTCTTTGAGTTATTGACAAGGTATTGGGGGTTTTTTATTTTGCAGATCTATTATCGGATGCGGCGGAATATCGGGAGTTTCAAGAAGCAAGAGATCTGGTAGAGATTTTTGGATTTAACCCGTGGAATCGCATAGTTAAAAGTGCAGGGAGTGATATTCTAGAATATTTACGAAGTGCTCCAGAAAACAAGAAGGATGATATGGACAGTTATTCCAATTCTGGGACTCATGGATCTAGCTCTGGTGGGAATTTGTCTGATGATTAGCAGCACATTCTATTAAAAAAATGTGATTTAATTATGAACTTTGGCTGCTGTAATTATTGTAATGTGATGAAGGAGATAATAATCGATTAAATAAACCTTGTGCTTTTATATTATAAAAAAGAGTTTATTTATTCGCTAGCGTTTAACCAACTCTGTGCTCAGGTTTAAATTTAAACAATTGCATGACCAAAGATTATTTAGTTATTGCTACTATATACTGCATTGCATTATGGCAATCTAGTCTACTTTTTCTAGTAAAAAAAATACATTTACTTGGGGTTTTTTGTGGAAATAGAAATTAGATTATAAACAAGCATGGAACTTGCATATAATTTTGTCAATTAGTCCTAGAAATGTTGGCCTTGGTCTTTTTAATTAAAATATGAATTTATCAAAATAAAACATTAAAAATAAAGAAAAATCATGAGCAAAGAACTGAAGGAGCAATACCACCCTAAATCCTCGCCCATAGTCCGCGGAGGTTTATATGCATAAAATAAGCTTTAACATGGGAAAGACGCGGTACAATTAACGAGGGCGGTGTATATATGGACGAGGATATATTTAGTGTAGTTTGTAATGTTGGATGGGAGTTTAGAGGACACGGTCGAATTCCACGGTGCAGTCATTCGGATTCAGTAGTTGTTTTTTGTATTCGTGGATAATCCAAAGAGAATAGAGATCAAATATTAATCCAGCAACTTCAATAAGACTCCATGGGTTCTCAGCTCCTCGACTTTGGACCAACTGGATCAGGTTTTGGGTTGTGCAGAGAATCAAAAAGCAACAAGTGATCTTCCACCAAATATCAACTTTCCTGTAGCTCCGCTGCAATTTGCAATTAGATAAGTTAGCAGATTAAGACAATTATGACGTTCCTTGGGAGCATGAGGACCCCTTTCTGGGGGGGGGGGGGGAATCGGATCATCTTGTCTGATGGATTTTAAATCGAATGAATTGAAAATAGGAAGAGGGGGACCGTCGTAACAAATTTCTATGCAGATACCCTAAAGTCCGTCCGATATGCCGCGGCTTACAGAAGAAAAAGAAGATATTTTGATGCATGTTTAGCATGGGAGAGATACCCCTTTTAGCAGGTAAGGGATGGGCGTGCGGCATACTTAACGAGGGCGGCATATGGGACGGACTTTAGGGTAGTTCTGCAGATAGTTCTGTGTAAATAAACGTAAAGGTTTGGACTGACTTCCTTAATACCAATCCAGAGGTAGCGACTGAGGAAGAAGAATGTGATGTCGACGAGGATGAGGAATCCACAAAGCATGATTACAATCTTTACTGAAAAATAGAAGAAACATTATTCACTTGTTTTGTTTGACTCGAGTAGTTGTCGGATGGAATTTCATGCAGAGATTATGAATATTTGGCATCCAATAGGCAACTTTATGTCAAATAATCACAGAATCCATTATTTGAATTGTATTTAAAATGCCAAACCTCCAAGCTGGAGGGTTATATATTCCAATGAATCCTTCTCCACTTTATCGAGTGCGTGGTTAGCAACTAGAAGGACGCTGCACCCGATCATCAGCGCTGCTAGTATTACTACAGCCAGGATCTTATTATCAAGGAGACAAATATTCATCCAAATATTAATAAATATATTAATCCAAATAATATAATAACTTTCTAGATATAAAGAAGAACTGACCATGTGGAACATGGCAATTATCTTGGATCCGGTTTCAATTTTAATTCCACAACATGGATGAATCCTATAAGAACGATACATCACAAAGGAGGAGGAGTAGTACGATCCTAAATCGTTCGCCATTCTTCACACTTTATGATGATCGATTCTTGCTGAAATTCTGAAAATTTACCAGTTAGTAATATTATTACCGTATTTCCAGAAATAACTCCCCCCTCGGAATAACTCCCCCCTGGAAAAAATCATCAAAATCCGAATTCGTCCGTCTTTCTCATGTTAAATATTTTTCTACTTTTCCTCTGAAAATTAGCTGCCCCGAGGGAGTAATTTCCGGAAATAACTCCCTCCCGGAATAACGAATAACTCCCCCTGGAAAAAATCCCTCTATCCTTTCCATGTTCAAAATTAAAAGTCGCCCTATCTTTCTCCGGTTAAATATTCTTTCAATTTTTCCTCTGAAAATTAACTCCCCCGGGGGAGTAATTACCGGAAATACGGTATATTGACCAAAGGTTGCATAACCGTTCCCTCAACATAGAACTAGACATTAAATTATAATTAACAATCCCATGTTGCATTAGAATCCTACTGTTAAAGTAATGAAATAATGAGGAATTATATTTTAAAAACTGTATATTTTCAAAAAAACTCTCTTCTTACTCTTGTTTCTTTTTATATTGAGTCCCTTTTAGTGTCCTTGTCTTCTTTAAAGTGAGATTCGTAAGGGAAGCAGGACGGAGAGAGAGTAGAAATCGTTATGAACTGGTGGTTGTGGTGGTATGAGATGAAGGAAGAATAACCAAGGGTAGTAGGTAGGAGGGTACTTGAGGTTCTGAGATATCCTTCGTGTTGGTCGTCGTATTCCTCTACAGAAAACATGAAGAAGGTGCTAAGAAGGGTACTACTACAGGATCAATACTAACTAAAGGAATTCTTACTACGGATTTTGGAAATAAAGTTGTAAAAGCGGAGTAGCTATGCAGCATAGAGGTTGAAAGCTTAATCCCTTAAAATCTTAGCCATTTCATTGACGTACTGTTTAGGTACTTTTGGTCACTGGAATTATGGGAATCTGGAACTGGAAAATAGGGACAATACTGTCCGAGAATATAGGGAGTTTTAAAGAGTAGAATTAGGTAGGATATGTAGGCTTTTAAAAAATAGCTTTATTGATAATTTGACTTGATGTATTTAAACATGTGGACACATTTAAGCCCAGTTTTGTTTACTCCATTGGTTATTCTCATTGGATTGGAAACTGAACGTTGCGTTGGACTAGAATTCATAGGAAATGAGCTATAAGTTGAGAGGTTGAGGGTTTTGAGAGAGAGAGAGACGTCCTCGTCAGGGATCGAGTCCAAAATGTATGAAATGAGTCATAAAATAATATGGGATTTCATTTAACAACAGAGTAGAATAAGTGGGCTGTATGTATGACTCATTTAAACTATTTTTTTACAAGTAGGAATAGACTGGAATGGTATTTTTTTGAGCTATGGGATCTGATACAATTCTGGGAATGCTTATTGTTATTGTCATTAAATTCTAAATTTAATAAATAAAAATGAGACATTTATTTGAAAGGAAATATCACAATTGTTTTTTTAGTCCTGATTAACTCCCCCGGGGAAGTAATTTCCGGAAATACGGTAATATTCTTGTGAGGCGACTCACATGGATACTGGTGGGTGGGGTATGAAAAATGTATAGATCGATTACTCAGCAGAAACCGTTTGAAATCCAATCCTATCTCGACATTTATCCTAACATACCCTAAATCCTCGCCCATATGCCGCCCTCGTTAATTATGCCGCACGCCTATCCTTTACATGTTAAAAGGGGAGTTTCTCCCTTGTTAAAGATGCTTTGAAACATATTTTTTTGCATATACAAGCCGCGGCATATGGGCGAGGATTTAGGATATTCTACCTACTGTGAATTAGACTGGAAGGATTATATTATTTGTATTACTAATATTAGTCCGGCAACAGCAGGGAAGGATAAGTTAGGGAAGGAAGGTATTTCCTAACTAACTTTAAATTTTATGCTTTAACTTTGGGAAAGAGGATAAGTGATTTAGTTTATAATAAAAGTGACAATTTAGCTGTAAAAGACTATGGTGGATGTTGGAGGAGGACATGAGATTATTCGGAGGACTGGAAAGTTCGGAAGAAGCTAGAATACCCGGATAGAATATGGTTAAACTACCCGAAGAGAGTTTGACCTGGATTTGGTCAACTTTGGGTGGGATTTGTGGATAATGATCCTACTACTTTTAGTACTAAAAGCTCCATTACATTTGGGATTTGACCATTATTATTATTACTCACCACATTACTCTTCTTATAATCGTATGGGATATTAGGATAATGCACTGGCCAAACACACGTCTGGAGTTACCACAAGTATAACCCGGACTTTTATTTTAACTCGGGTCAGTTTATTTATTAACAAGGGTACTGGAAATGATCCAACTATTAGAATAAATATGGTGGAATGTGTAATTAAAGGTAAGTTGACAGGTCTACCGTATTTTCCTCAAGTAAAGTCCGGGCTACTATTCAGTTCTGGGGATTTTTAGTGTCAGTTTTAACCTGAAACTAAATAGAACTACTTCTAACTAGAAATTCTTCCCATAATCCAAACTTCCTTGCGTCATATACCGTATTTCCTGTTTTAATTCCCCTGGGGCTTTTACTCGAAGGGAAAATTAGAAATTTTAATAATTCGGACAAGATAGGATAATGTGGAAAGGTAGGGGGGAATTAAACCGGAATTCCGGGGGAGGAATAAAAACGGGAAATACGGTATATTTTAACGCATCCATCAGCTTTTACTCCTTCATGCTAAACACACACACGATTAACTTTTCAATTGGGTAAAAGAGGGGAAGTTGGCCTCTGTGATTTTATATTCTTGGGATTAAAATTTAATAAAAGGATAACCCTTCTTTTTTTTATAACTCAAGCAGTTTCAGTTTCGGGAGATGCAGAGTTTGAGTTTTGAAAGGGTTTTTTAAGGATTCCTAAATGTGTTGTCGTTAGATTTGGTATGGAAATTGGGAGATATTGAAAACTACCTATCTAGGTTAGGGTTAGATTAATAAACTGTAACTATTTATGAAACGGGGTCAAGGGATTTGTTTAGTCTGGAGAGGAGCTACTTTAGAGCTGAATTTATGAACAATTCAAAAGGATCATCATTATTATTATTATTATTATTATTATTATTATTATTATTATTATTATTATTATTATTATTATTATTACATGGAAAGGAAACTATAATAATTAGGAATATTATACCCAGGAAGTTGTTGTTTTGTAGTAGGGTTTCTAGTATTACATTCATCACTAAGGAGGCAAGTGATGTTGCAGTACAATTTCAAACTATACTGAAAAACTATGAAGAATATCTCAGGGAGGACGATCTTAAAAGAATTGATAATAGCTCATTCTACCCATTCTACAGCCGTATTAAAGCAATGCATGAGACCGAGCACTATCTAACCCAAAGTTGGAACCTAGCAAAAATTCGAACAATAGCACAGCTCCGGTGCGCTGGAACGTCCTTCTACTATAATAGATCCAGCTACAAACTTAACAAAACAAGCATCTGCGACGTATGCAACCTTAACAAGTATGACGACCTTTACCACTTTGTTCTGGAATGTCCCATTCTTGACCCCTACCGACAGTTCTACCTCCAGAAGTACAATATTCAGCACCCTACTTGGTACACCCTCAGACAATTACTTCGCAACCCAGATGAAGGAAGAGTTAACGACCTATTCTACTTTACCGTCAAAGCGCTGAAGCTCCGTGCCTGGAGCCGAAATGACATATAATTATAATTAGTTATGACCATGTAAATTCTCAAAATTGATAAACCAAATTAACAAAAAATTGTCACTAATCCAATACTTTTAAAAGCCTTTATAATCAGCAATTATCATACCTAATGCTCTATTTTTTAATAATGTGAAAGTGTTATGGGCAATGCCCCAAAGAACATTGAATAAACCAATACCAATACCAATACCAATACCAATTAACTTCACTAATTAAAAAATCAATCAACGTCACACCGATATCGATCGATCGATCATGCAAAAGTAATTAATAAGAATCCTCCTCTAAAACTACCACGATCTGTAGTTTTTGGAACTTTTTACCTCAAAATTATGAAAAAAAATTGATGAAAATTTTTATTTTAATTAAAAAAACGACGACCGTTCTGAACAAAGGTTAAACTCCAAATGAATGTCTTTGTTTAGTTTGTTAATCCGTTAATCCAAAACTTTGATTTAATTCCAACTTGTTAACTTTTGTAAATTGGCGGAATAAAAGAGACCCGGATTTGTATGAACTTCTCCAGGAAAAAGTTAAAAGTCGGCAATCAAAATAAAATCAATAAATTTTTTAAGAGAAGAAAAATACTTTTTAAGATATTGGATATTTTTTGAGAAAAAAAAAAGATTCATATTTCGAAATTTGAATTAAAATCAGTTTTGTTGTGCTTGAAAAAATAAGGGTTTGTTGATGTTTATAAAAGTAATATTTCTTTGTTTACATTTTTTTAGCAAAGCAGTTCTGATTTAAATTCGAATTTCGAGATTCCGTTATCTTTTTGAGGGTTGTTGAACCTCGTTTCTGTACTTTAGTAGCAAAGATAAGTTGCGAGGTTATCCGCTCTCTTTTTAAGATAAGTTAGTTCAGTGTTTGAGGTTGAGCTTGAGGTAAATATTTATTATTCATTTTGCATACGTGACGTGACGTGACGTGTGGAGGAGAAAGGTTTCTCAGACGGTCCGGTCAAGGTTAAAGGTCAAAGGTCAATCTGTGGGACGTTTCTGGCACCCCCACATGATGAGCATTACCTCAAGGTCTTGTAGATGAAGTTTGTGGCATTGCAAATAAAGGTAATTCGAAGTTTTTTTTCACAGAATTATTTTGTGGTATTAAATCTAAATTAAGTCGTATTTTTACTTCTATTAATCTAGATATTATGATTAAATGTCGGAAGCAAAGGATTCAAATTCCAACCCAAAATCCTCAAAAGACATATTGAACGAACTATTCAGTTCGTTCAATGCCTCTTTTGAGGAGGAAGAGACCCTTACGGTAGATAATATTACAGAAAACTCCAAGAAAAAGAAGAAAAAGTCGAAGAAAGGAAAGAAATCTAGGGACGATGATAGCAGCAATGAGGAATCCGAAGTCATTATTAGCGATCCTGGAAAAAAGTCCCATAAGAAGAAACGTAAGACTGAAGAAAAGCCGGTTCAAAAGAGTAGGAAAAAGGTCGAGAAAAAGATAAAGATTATTCCTAAGAAAAAAATCAAAGTTAAGTCTAGTAATCACCAAAAGAAAGGGAATGCTGACGACGACGACGAAGATGTGGATAAGTTGATTGAAAAACATAGGAAAAATGTGAGAAAACACATAAAGAAATTTAAAGGGGTTGTGTCAGGCACGAGCCTTGGTGACCTTGTCATTAAAAATGATGAACTATTCAAAAGCAGCAAAGAAAGGAAAATAAGTAGCGGTCACAAAAAGAGTAGCAGCTCTTGGGGTGTCGAAGAGGTAGTCAAGGATGTTGAGGATGGCGAAATACTGGATGATGATGATGCAAGAGGAAATGTTTCGAAAAAGAAACAAAAGTCGAAGAAAATGTCAGCTTCCCAAGCGTACAAGTTGGACATGGAGGAGAAGATTCTTTTAGGAATGGAGCCTGTTGATAGACACCGTCATAGGTCACATTCAACGAAGCAGTTTGGTAGTGGCGATAATAAGCATGAGAGATCTAAGTCAGTGTCCGAGTCCCAACCCCTTCAACCTGGGGATCTTAGGGAAAGAATTAAAGGGAGGGACGTTTACAAAGAGGATGCTCGAGAGACGTTGTCGATGAAGGAGCACTCCAGGAGTGCAAGGAGATCTAAAGATGAAGAAGTTACACAGATACGGCATGCACCTCCAAGGGATCCCAGTCCTATTCCAGTACCTGTACCAATGTCGTCATCATCTAGAAGGTTAGATTTTCGGATTACCTAGTTTACTTTGTATAAAAAGGTGGGATTATTTACCGCATGGTCATAATTTTAATTTATTTTACCTACTATTAGCTCTTACAATTACAACGACACTGGTTGGCAAAAAGCAAGGAATCAGGACAATTATGAGGGCAACAGCAGCCGACGTCGAGAGCGAGGAAGCGGATATGATACGGACACTTATTACCAGAAAGAAACCAGTAGAAGATCCGATGGAAGAATGGGATTTGGATTTACGAATAGAAGTTATTACGATGGCCCGTTAGAACACGAAGATACTAGGAATCGGGATAGAGACAGAGAGCGATCGAGTTACAACAATCAGCCTAACCAGCGACAGGTAAGAGGTCGAAGTAGGAGTCCCGTAAACCGAAACAGATCTACACGAAGATCTCGGTCCCGTTCACCTCGAGATCGGTGGAATAGGTCAAGATCTCGTTCACGAGACCGCTCTCGTCGACATCCTGATGATATAATTGATAAAGCTAAGCTACTTGAGATCGCGAGAAAAAACGCTGGCAAGTTGATAAGTCGTGGAGTATTACCTTCGGACATATTCTCTAGAGATCAAATCATGGCTATCAGGGCTGGAGGGAAAAGTGTTGACGAGTTGACTGATTACTGTAGAAGACTGGCTAAAAAGGACGCAAGAGGAGATGCTATTTCTGATGATTCTGGAGCATCCGATGGAGAAGGGTCGCAGTTTATTCATCATCCTTACAATGTCAAGGACCGTCCACTGCCGCAAATCACTCTTAATATTAGAAACGCTATTCCCATTCCAGGTGAGAGTTTCTTCGATTTTTTATGCATTACCAGTATTACTGTTTATAAATGGAATGCTTTTCTACAGTGAGAACTCACCAAGAAATGGCGATTGAAAGTGCCAAGCTCAAAACTTCTTTTCCTGTATCCAGCGGAACGCAACATAGAGTTAAAGAGTTGGAATGGCATCCCATAAATAAAGAGGAAGAGGAGGCTAAAGCCAAGGCTGCTGAAGATGCTAAAAAAAGGTTTGCTAGTGATAGAAAATTATAGATGTATTTAAAGGAGTTAAAATTTCATTTTGTTCAATTGTGCTTGTTAGCTTGGTTCCTTTGGATGGTCAAAAAGTTGGAGCGGTGGTTCCGGTGGTTCAATCCAAAGAAGAAACACAAACCGTGGAAGCTGCTGCTGCAGTTGCAGTTGAAAATGCTCAAAGTAAAATTAGTTTGGAAACTCCACGACCTCCAGAATTTGACATTAGTGATGTAATTGCTATAAGACTTAAAGCAATGCGGCAGCTTAGCGAAAATCCTGATAGCAATCAGGCCAAAAAACAACTGGAAGATGCTACGCAAATGGTAAGTAGCTAGACTTTTTTGCTCGGGAAGGAGAATAAAAACGAAGCTTGTCAAAATACTTCCTTTTTGTTTAAATTTTTAGATGAAGAGATGGGCGGATGCCAAAGCGTTAGAGCCAAAGTTTTTATCTCAGTCTGAATTGACCCAAGGGCCTCAAGCGTGGGCTAAAAGAGATCAGCTTGTGAATGCTAAAGAGGTTCAAAGTCCTATGGGGCTGCATTTGTTACAAAAAATGGGTTGGAAGCCAGGTGAAGGGCTGGGAAAGGACAAGTGCGGGGATCTCCAACCTTTAGCTTTAGAAGTTAAAACGGATAAGAAAGGACTCACTAGTGTTTTAGACTTCAAGAAAGGACCACCTCTTCCTGTAGTGTTTGATTTGAGTGGTATGAATTATTAAATGAAAAACCCAGACTTTTAGAAGGTTTCTCATCAATATACCAAATTATATTCAAACTTTTCTAGGCAAACATCCTATAAGTGCTCTGATGGAACTTTGTTCTAAAAGAAAGTGGGGATCTCCGGGCTTTGATCTGGTATTTGAGCATGGTCCTCCACACAAGAAACAGTTTGTGTACAAGGTCGTCGTGAATGGGGTCGAGTACCAACCTTGTGTGGCAGTGAATAACAAGAAACTAGCTAAAGCCAACTCGGCAGCGTTTTGTCTCCAAAGTCTGGGATTGTTACCCACAGTGAAACCTGCAACATCAACTGAGACGCTTCAAACGGTTCAACCAATAATACCACCGTTGATGCCCCCTCCAATGCCCCCTTCTCTGCCATCACCTATATCAGCTTCTACTAAGCCGTCAACTTCGACACCTTTCCGGAGATTCTCTCAGGCCCATTATCTACAGACGGTGCCTACAGCGACGGTAGCTCCTTCGAATATGAATCCTCCATTACCCGTTCCACCTCCAAATGCTTTAATGCTTCCTCCTCCTCCACCGCCACCATCAAAGAAGTTTAATCATTTCCAAAATAAATGTAGTTAGATAAATAAGCTATACGCCCAAGTTTTAAATGCGTTAATATTCTAAAAAATATGTCTTTAATCTATCATTTACGTAGTATTATTTAGGGATTTACATATATTTAAAAACTTGTAATAATTGGTGTTACAATAATTCTCTTTATACTTCCTGAATAATTGCGTAGCATCATCATCATCTTGAGGATTCGTGAAGTTTTTCGATTTCCACGGATAGTTCTCTAAGACCTGCTACAAGCTTGCTTTGGTCTGCCTCTGACATCCAGTTAGACGAATCTCCTTGCTTAAATACCAGAATATATATTATTATTAGGTTAGGCAATATCGATATTGCATAGCTTTTTAGACTTACAACTAGGTCTGTAAATATCATCATTACATAATAAGCTAAATAAATGTTTAACTATTGAAATTGTAATTTACTTTTGAAGAACCCAGGTCAAAATGCAATCTTGCTAGCCGTTCCTGCTTAGCTCTAATAGCCTCCATAGTCTCCAGAGTACGACCACGACCTAAATGCAGACAGTAGAGTTAAATCGTAAGCTTTACATATTAATTTAAAGAAGAGGTTCCCATAAAAACCTTACCGAAGGCACTAAGTTCGCCGGAGTGAAAGGAATTTAGCAATGACAACAGGGAATTCTCCATATTCTTAATTTCAGGCAACGTTGACAAGAAGGAATGCCCTGGTTGTTGATCTCCAGGTCCGGACATTGTGCTTGCGTTAATGATATTTACTTCTACAAACAAATCAAGTAGTATTTGGCCTGAGTTGGCAAATTTTTGTTAAAATTACATGTCTAAACCTATAGCTAAGAGCTGCTAAAACATCATCATTTTAAGAAAAGAACTATTCTACTATTCATAACAAGTCAGTCTCGGATTTCATGGAAGTTATGGCCCCTAGTTCATATCGACATTTGTTATGGTACACAGTTAAGTATTCATGAGTTATAAAGGTACAAATAGCATTTCAAAAAATGTAAGTGAACAGATAAAAACGGACGCATTATCATCATCTCTCTACAAATAAAATGACTTCTTAATAATTAATTACGATCAAAATAATCTGCAGGTTGCACTGCACAGCTTTACGAAGAGTACACTTGGCGTTCGTAATCTTAATGTTCATAAAAATAAAATAATCAGTAATTCAATGAACTTTTAAACATCCACAGACTCATAAGTTGGCCCCCAGTTTACAAGTAATATACAACCCACCACAAAATATGTACAAATCCAGGGATAAACTTTTACGGCGAAGACAAAGCTGAAACCTCAATATTAAGCTCAGTATTTCTAGGAACAAAGTACTGAACATCCGATGGAGAGTCAGGATTTGGAACAAACGGAGCAGTATTCGAGTACAAATTATCCCACGATAACTTCTGAAACAAAGTCTGAAACTCCGGTCCTTGCAACCTCTTCAAATCAATTCGAACAGCCGGATTAAACTGTAGCAGCCCCTCAATACAACTCCTACAAACTGGATCCATATCATCCGGAAATTCCAACTCTCTCTTTAATATATTCTTAAAGATCTTGGCCGGAGTTTCATCATTGAATGGAAGGATTCCTATAGTAAGCTCGTAAAAACAGATTCCCAAACTCCAAAAGTCGACTGCAGGACCATGACCTTGTTTAAGGATAAGCTCAGGTGCGAGATAGTCTGGCGTTCCCAGGATTTTTTTATCCGATGGACTACTGTCCGAAGAGATTCCAGAACTGTCCGATGCAGCCGCAGCCGCAGCTTCAGCCGCTGCTAAAGATTGTTCCATAAATGAAAGGTTCAGGTTCAAGGGTAAGTGCTTGCTTAGATCAAACTGAGCAAAATTCGCTGTTATATTCGTCTTGCCACTCTCCGGAGCTTTGTCCCAGCGTTTCCGCTTTCCGCTAAAGTTTGTCATTGATGTTGAGGCAAAGTTTACAAATTTAATGGAATTTCCCATCATCCCTGAGTGATTGGAGACGTTAAACTGTTGACTCTGTCTTCCCCCAGGGATAGCATTAACTGGGTTGTGAGACTGATGATAAATAGAGAACTTATCCGTCTGTCTTCGACCAACTTCCGGACTCTGGTTATGCAGATGACTGGGGACAACGTTTCTTGAAGTATTCATATCATTCAGACTCTTTGACCTGCACCCGAACATCTTCCCATTGTTCTCTGGACTGACATCGACTGGGTTGGAGTAACTCCCCGAGAAACTGGCATGATACATATTATTTTCGAAATCAATATCCGGACTAGAGACAAAGTTATTAGCTTGCTGGGAACTCCTAGTATTTCCATCACAAACTACTGGAGACTCTTCGCCAAAGTTAGCCTTAATCGACTCAACATCATCTCGATTCTTCTCCTGAAGGGGTGAGCTATGAAGTACTTCATTTGTACCCGTCTCTACACGCGCTGCAGGAAGACCTTTGACCCCTGACCTTGGTGACTCCGTTATTGACGAGAAGGTCAAGTTTATATAGCTAGAATCATTAAATCCATCCACCTTAGTCCTCTTTTCCCTTGGAGCCTTTGGTGAATCAATTATCGACCACTCGTCCGAGTCAAACGCCTTAACTGTCGGAGGGGGTTTCTGAACGCTCATTGATGTATTCCTCAATTGCTTTCTCATAGGTACTCTCATTCTCCTGGGCGTAGTACCCACCGGGCTGCATCGCGTTAACTTCCCAAGTTCTACTTTCGAAAAGGTCAGGTTTGCTTTAAGGGATGCTATCTGTCCAGGCGTGAAACACCCCTTCATAGTCCCAGGACTAAGCTTCGTATCGAGGTCAACCCTACTTAAACCAAAGTCCGTGAGTTTGACATGACCTTTGGAGTCAAGTAGAAGGTTATCTAGCTTAATGTCCCTATGAACCACGCCACATTTATGGAGAAAGTCTAAAGCAACAGCGATCTCCGCCACGTAGAATGCAGCCATTTCCAAGGGGAAGAACCCCATATGACTTAGGAGACTTTTCAAGTCCCCTCCGATGCAATATTCCATCACTAAATAGATATAATTGGATGTCTGGAGGGAGTAAAAAAGTTTGACGCAGAATGGATAAGTTGCAGCGATAACCTGAGCATCTCTCTCTTTAACTACGCGATCTGCACCATTTTTTCGTACGAGGTCTTCCTTCCGCATCGCTTTTATTGCGTAGAGAGTATCAGGATGGGCATTTCGGTGACCTAGGAACACCTTACCGAACGCCCCTCGGCTTATCGGCTTGATAAGCGTGAAGTCTGTGATAGCTGGGAGTGGGAGGTCGGGATCGGGACCAAGGGTCGGACTTTTCGAGGCCATTTTAACGGGATTTTTAAAGACTTTCTCTTGTGAGGCATTTACTTTGGATGGAAGGAAGTCAACCCTGACTTATTCACTTTTTGTACTGCGATTCCTCCTATAAAACGATACGCCTACGGTGAATATGAATACCCATTATTTTGGCCATTTTTAGTGAAATAATAATAATATTTTTAAAGAAAATGTTAAGGAAAGGACCCTTATCAAGTTTTAAAAATGATAACCACCCCTGGCTTTACTCGATTCTTTAGATTTTTACAATAACAACCTTTTAAATCACAAGATTCAGCCTAATATTGCGATTTCCATGCGATTATTTCAGAAACATTTAACGTTCAACCCTCATGCTACGTGCACCTTTAGCCCTGGATGAATACTTACTGGATAAACTCGTAACTTTTTCTGAACATTATCTGCCATTATTCCCATTGTTGGCCAACAATGAACCCATTGTTAAACTTGTATAACCACCACCACCAACTACTAACAATTAATCCAGGAAACCCTCTAAAAAAGTTATAAAAAAACTGCTCCAAATCTCCAAATTTACGTACCAAATCTCAACGTTTCCAGTTATATTTTCACTCGTTCCCACAACCGATGTCACTTGAATTGTTGAATTGGACCTGAATGGGAATGGAATGGATATATATTTTTTATATGGTTATTTTTTTTAACAAATGCACTTTTTAGCTAGTAATACACACAAAAACGGCCGTTTACTTATGGGAAATAAGCTTACGCGATCATTCGTTGTGTTTTTAAGCCTGTAAAGCTACCAAATAGAGGTATTCCCGAGTGCATTGCATATGAAGTGTATAAATATTTATAACATTGGATTTTGTATTGCTAGTTTAGCATTAGCTTTAGCAAGTAGGATCCCCTCAGAAGAAGAGAACACATGGAACATGCTCTCTAACGTTGCCTTTTATAACATGGTAAATGGTGGACTTTTACTTTGACAGATTTGCATACATTTGGAACACGCGTTTAGGAAGTTAGAGGTTGAGGGGATAAATGTGGTGGTTTTTGACACATTTTTAACATACAAAAAAAACGAGAATATTTCGAAACTTGTTTAGTATTCATCCGTCATAAAATAGGTAAATAACCTGGGGAAATAAATATGCCAAATAATAGACAATATACAATGAATGAATGGATAGATAGATCATGTTAAAAATATTCTGTAAAAAAAGTAAGGCAGAGAATAGAATAGAAAATAGAACTCTAGACCTAGACGTAGCAGATCCCATAGGAGATTATAGGTTTTACAAGAATAGGGTACATTTGACAAGACTATCAAACATTTTGGCATTAAATGCTAAATATAATGTCTAATCGTGTAGAGTTTCTACATGAAGTAAGAAGGGTTGTCTGGGCGTAATAATTGAGTTTATATAATTCCCGAGTGTGAGCTAAAAATTGACATTGTGTGGATAAAGTAGGTTGAAGAGTGAGAATGCATTCTAACTAAACAAATACGAGTTAAATGGTCATATTTTGGGTTATAAACCCATTTGATAGTAATAGCTAGTGCCACTCAGTCATTCCCAACTAAAAGCTCTACTATATCATCTAGGATATTTAATATTTGAGAAAAGCCTGGAAACTTGGTAGAATTAGAATGGTTTAGTTGGATGGAAATGGTAATTAGAGGAATGGATCATGAAATAATATAGTAAAAACAACCATAACCAAGGCCAAGCTACACTTTATTAACGGATTGGGAAAGTGGTTGTGGTATATTTTGCCTATCGCAGATCAGTTATCATCCGTTCCCAATCCTGTAGAGTTCCATTTAGTTTTGTGAGAGAGTTGCATTTTTTTTGGCAAGATTTTATATAAGAAGATTCATCAAAGTTCATGTATTAGTCCGTGTAGTTAATCTAGAGTATATTTGCAATTTTTTTTATTGATTTTTTAAAGTTTGGAGTGTACCGTGTACCCTTAAACAATTACAGTTTTATAAATGCATCCAAGCTATTGAGGTAGTCATAAAGTAGAATGTATGATGGCTAATTATAAAAGTTATCGGAGCTTTTGGAATTAAACTGCTACTTTCTTATTGCCAAAGAAGTATACTAAATAGTTACGGATGATAAGTTTAATTCTGATTAAATGGAAACCGTGAATATGGATCGAAGGAATGACGAATGAGAGGAGAAAGTTTGGTTATATCGTCGTCCACTAATGAAACTCGAATAGAGAGAGGTATGGATTTCTTGTACAAAATTGTAATAAGTTAATTAATTAGTTAATAATTAATAATAAAATCCCCAAACTTAATTACGCCACTTCAACTTCATACATTAATGCATCTTACTAACTTTAAAAAAATTAACCTAGAGTTATAAAGATCTTATTTAAGTAGTTGCTGCATGCATTTGGAGCTCTCACAACTCACAATGAATTGCTACAATTTACGTAAGAAAGACCCCATACTGACTCAACCCAATACTTTACTAACTACTAGCTAAAGCTACTACTACAATCACTTTAAGAAGGGTCAAGGTTAAGGTTTTAGTTGTAGATTTTAATGGATTTAAAGTAGATTCAATCAGTCTTACACACATGAATAAGAAATAATTATATAGTCGCTCTTATTATTACGGAAAGTTGCCATGTTAAAAAGAAACGTGTTGCAAGGAACTTTCGCATATAGCATTGGTACTCGTTAAAGTAGGATTTACTCTGGAGTAATCCCCATCTTTTCTATCCTTATTCCTTGTTTCTTACATCATTAAGTGTGAGTCATTCTTGATCCCATAGTTAGGCCAAATAACTAACACTAACATGCATTCATAGAACTTTACTTACTCATCAACTCATTGTATCGTACAACTTGAGGTGAGAGGTACGTACGGCTGCCTAAACTATTAGAGTTTAATCTTTGCTGGACAGTTCTAGTTCTAGCAATCTTGGTCGCTAACTTACGGGTTTTTAGGCTTGTGACATGAACCATTTCATTTGTGCATACTAGACCATTTCTGGTGGTCGAGATCAAAAGGTCAACCTTTGATTATCCGTTCTTATGTAGAGATAGTTTAGAAAGAGTCGAGATCTTGTATCTGTTGAAATGGTCAGTACCAGAGTAATGTAGAGATATAGAAATATAATTTAACATTAATTACCTAACTAAGCTAACTACTTTGACCGTAATCTTGAAGAATGCATGGATGGATGCCTGTATGAGTTGCATGTGCGTATACATAGCGATTGATTTATACATAAAACTGATTATATTGTGTATTCACAAGAAAGCAATCAAGTTTATCATGAGTGTCCATCTTATTTATTTATTTGATGTATTTCAGATGAGGTTTTTCTTACAAACTGGAACTGTTATTCCGAGATTGTGAGACTGACGAAGTATTCGAGCTACGCTTCCATGAGTTGGGAAAGGACGTGTCTCCAGACAAGAGCCACTAACGCTTTTACTTTATGACTTGAAGGTGCGTTTATATTACATAATTTTTTATGTAATTTACTCAGGAGGAGTAGTAAAGATAGGGCCTAAAGTGGCCAATGCCATGGTTTTCATAAACTACAATCCTAAGGATATTCTTCTTCCACAGAGCCAGACTGAGATAGAAGGGGGCTACAAAATGTCCGAAAAGAAGGGAAAGATAACCCTTTCAGGGCTTACAAAACAAGGGTCGTCCAATTCCTTCCTGTCCTTTAGGTTTAGTCCAGAGAGTGAAGAAATTGAAGAGGTTCTTCAGAGTGACCCCAAGAATTGTAAGTAATTCATAATACGGACTTATAATAACTATATGCTTTAAAAGTTGAATTCATGTACGTAATAACGTAATCGTATGAATACTAAACTCTGTAAATTTGTCTCTCTAAAAATGATAGCAGGGTCTTCAGAATCCGCTCCAGGATCACCAAAGCCATCAAATGGCGGAGGTGACACGTCCCCATTGAAAGAGTACTTTATAAAGGAGAAACACAAATGGGCCAACAAATGGGATAAAAAGTCCCTCTCCCTTGACCTTGATTTAAAAGGGAAGTTCATCACTGCCATGGAGGATAAGAAAAAGTCCCTTCTATCCAACTTCATTCCCGAAGAATCCGCTCCAATCCCCCAGTCTCTGTCAAACCCTGAGCATATAGCAAACGCAGCGTCGTCGTCTTCCACACGCACAAATACGGATGATGAGGATAACCGTCTTAAAAGTTGCCATGGGAGTGATCAGAGCCTCGACCTAAGTAGCAGTAGCAAGCATGAAGGGACTGTAGATGAATTCCGCTCAATCGACTCCGGGGGTGGGTACTCTGATGTAGAAGAAATCGGTCAAGACGTAACTTTGGACTGTGACTCCAAGACTGTGGCCTACATGGATGAAGAATGGGACGAGAACGTCCATGGGTTTATGGAAAGCATGGTCGACTTTTTCCTCAGCCCACATCAACTCCATGAACATTATGGCGGATTGCCAACGCTTTATCAGCCCGTTTCTTTGGTCGCTGGAATCCGAGCCATTCCTATGGAACACCCTACGCCAGATGCAGGCGACTCTGGTACTCCTTCTGGAGCTGAACCTTTACTCGTAATACCGGCCTCATCCAGTTCTAGTCAGGAGTCAATTTACGTTGGTAGCAAGGGCGATATAACCCTTGCAGGACTTATCCTTGATATTATCAAGGGGATCGTTCACCATAAATTTACTAAATATTGGATAAGTCTAGTAGCTTCTCTTATCGTACTGCCTTTAGGGGGAGTAGTTAGTTTTATTTTGGCTTTCGTCCTGGGCGGAATGACAGTATTGATATTGGAAAGAGGATTGAGTGGTCTGGATCAGGATGAAGCAGAGTGTACTAGTTCGCCAACTCAGCCCCCAAAGAACAGTTTCGTACATTTGCCGACTGAACCGGTTTATAGGGAAGTTAAACTCCCATCTAAGTCCCAGGTATTTGGTAACGCTACGGCTTAATAGGATATTATGAAGTTTAATTGTGAATGAGGGTTATAGGACAATTTGCTCGGTTTCTAGGGCTGGATGACGCAAATGGATGGAGACTATGATGTCGGAACTTGTCATATGAGACAAACCAAAGTTGTTTTCGTTAGATGTGATAATTCACGCTTATTTCTATCTTATCCACACCCTCGCCATCGAATACCTAAAAGGAGACTTTGGAATGATCCCGTCCAACAGACGGACCATATTTTCATGCAGCATAAAGTATACAGTCTGATGGGGGCACAAGTCACAATTGTTCCTGAAGGCTTGGCGAAAAAAAGGTAGCTTGTCACCTGTAAGAATTACCATGATGTTATGGAACTGCTTAAAGTAAAAGGATAATTTTATTACACTTTCAGGGTTTGGAACAAGAAGTACCCGATATGCATTACTTTTGCGAAGTCCTCCGTCGTAGCGCAGATAACTCCCGATAACACGACTGAGGGGATATTCTCCACCTCTGTCGAAACGGGTACCACCGCAACCGCAGTGGTTACTATTCCTACTTCTAGTGTAAATTATAATGTCAAAGAGGCTGGGGTTTCCGTTCAAAAAGCGCCCGAGACTGTACCACCACCGAAAATGGTTATCAAAAAGGAGATTCGGAGAGAAGACTCTGGTTCAAAATCTGTGTACTTATTTGCAAGGTTAGAAACCAGATTTAAATGACATTGAAAGCGTTCCACGATACTAATATGGGTTTTTTTATAGATGTGATCGAGAAAAGGATGATTGGTTTCGAAGGTTGATATCTGCAGCAAAAGCAGGAGCTGGAGAAGACCATGGTGGTAGACGGCGGACTCCAGACCGGTTAAAGGAGTATAGAGATTACATGTTAAGAACTTGTCCACAACTAATACCTGCATTTCAAAAATCCCCTGATGGTTGGGATTCTCTGTCCACTCACGCCGAACCTCAAGCGTTTTCGAACAAGTCTGATAAAGGAACGCCAAGCTCCTCTAAAAAATCCACTCCGGAGAAGGAAAGATCTTCCGTGGAGGATGCGACCCCCACAGATATGGATAATGTTGTTACAATCCCACAAAGTCCGGTCTTCATGAACGCTCTTATCGGAAGACTGTTTTTTGACTTTTTAAAGTCCCCCACATGGAAGGGAGAAGTTCAGAAGCTGATTGACAAAAAGTTATTCTACATGAAGAAGCCTGCCTTTATAGAAAATATTCATGTGAAGGAATTAGAGCTGGGGAATGCAGTTCCTATCATTCATCGGTAATTATTATTAAATACTTCATATATAAAGAGGCAACGACATAAAATTTAAGGTTTCTGTTATCCGTTATTTTCAGCACATCCGCTCCAATCGTAGATCACCAAGGTCTTTGGATAGACTTTGACATAACGTACGTTGGTACTTTCTGCGTCACACTAGAAACCTACGTCAATCTTCTAAAAGCCAAAAAGTTGGAAGGAGGCGAAAAGGACAAAGACTCTGGACCTAATATTGGGACTGGGTCATCAACGGCACATACAAGGGGTAGCAGCAGTAGCGGCGGAAGTGGAACTAGTGGTGAAAACAGCAACTCTGAAAAAAAGAACTCAGCGTTGCAGTCCCTGCCAAAACGATCAAATGTCTTCGACTCAGATGCAGATGATTCTGGAGAAAGTTCTGAAGATGAAGATGCCGATGAAGAGCCTCCTGTGTACAACCCTACAGGCCATGATGTGGATCCTAACAATGCTCCAAAAGCTGGCCAGAGATTTCTTAGATATGCCGAGAAGTTTGCTGCATCTTCATTAGTTAATTCGGGTTATATTAAGAAGATCGTCGATAACTTGGGCTCAACTCCGTTAATGTTGACCGTAGATCTCAAGTAAGTGACTAACGGAATTAATTTTGTTGTTCGAATACCTTATTAAAGGTTGACGTTTTATTAAAGATCAACAACCATAGCTTAGCTGGGTTTTATTGCTTTTCAGGAGTTGTAATGGGACCTTAGCAATTAACATTCCACCTCCACCAAATGACAGGATTTGGTTAGGATTCCGTACAAATCCAGACATTCAACTGATAGCTAGACCCAAATTTGGAGAGAGAACTGTAAATCTTAGTCATATTACTGAGTGGATAAAGAAAAAACTTTTACTTGAATTTCAGGTAATAAAGGGTGAATTAAATTATATTTCTATTGGCTTGAACTTTTTTAATTCATGACAATTTTTCCCTTTTAGAGGGTACTTGTCCTGCCGAACATGAATGATGTGACCATCCCGCTTATGGAATTCGCTCTACCTAAATAATTTAATAAAAAGACACAAATAATGCATATTTCTTCCTGTTCCAGTCCTTCCTTCATATTCTAAGTAACAACTTTCTTAAAGTCTCCAACTCATCCCTAAACCCTAGTAAACCTAAGTCCAATAAGTCCTTAGATTGTCCGTTTGCGAAAGTCTGACTTAATTGTTCAACCTTAGCCGTAGCCCTGTTCAACTCAACTCACAGAGTAACCACAATCACTGTATACTAAAAAAATGAAATCAATCAGTCAAGCGTCAGCAATTGCATGTAGTAAGTCTTTCACCAGTGATTTGGATATTACGTGTACAACTTAGCCACAACTCGAAGACGATCAAACCCTCTGTAATAATGATTGGTGATTACTTAAAATTACTGTTGTATTCCGTTCCTAAAAGTTAATAGAATCTGGATCCGATGTCCACATAGTTATTTTTAGATCTATCCAATTTAACATAATATATCATCCCAAAACATGAGATTTTGTTGTACACAGACACTATACAAATTAGCGTTTCATTAGATTAAGCTAAATTAGAAATATAATCTAGAAACTATGTAAGTGTAGATGATTTTTCATGTCGTCCTTCAATCCGCTGTCTGCTTTCTCCATATATTCTGAATTTCTTAAATGTTCGAAATGATCCTTCTTGGCATACTCTTTCTCTATGTGTAGCGATGTATTTTATATTTTTGTAATTGCAACTATAATTCATCTGTGATATATCAATGGGTATTTTCCATTCCGTTTGTTAAGTAGTCAACTTTATACGGTTGCTATTTGTGTTTGATATGCATCTGTGATCACTGATCTTTACTATCAAACTTTTCTTATTGTATCCTTGAGTTTTAAGTATTTAATAGTTTAAGAAACGCTTAGTGGTGTAGTGTAATTTAATTTATGTTTTATTACTGTAATGGATACTCGTTCATTTTGCAATTATATAGCTGGAAATATGGTTTATCGTTTTCGTACAGACATAAACTTGTATAGTTTCCATTTAATACTTTTTTTTACTTTCTCCTTAATTGACCAATGGTCCGAGATTTAGACGGCCGTGATCCAACGTCTGTATTGCTTCTACTGAGAGATGTATGGTTCAAGTTAGTTCAATGTAATTGTCATGTTGTAGACTTGGAAGCGATATTCGGTAATTTTGCTACTTCTGCTTCTTCTTAATGAATTTTTATAAAATTAATTTTACCTCTGTTCCATTCCTAACTTCATTCTATCATTAATTATTAAAGGAATGAATTGTGATTTATACGCATATAAGTTATTCTAAAGACAACAATTTGATGGGAGATTTTATGCACGCCATGTACTGATATTTTTACTTAACTTGAATAAAATAGAGTTACCGTTCAAAAAAATGGCTGACCACTAATTTCTTTTATTGTTCTACACATCTTATCCTTTACATTAAAAGCATCTTTATCTTTCAGTCTACCTACAGCTTAGATGTAGTAGCCTTTACAAAAAATTACATATAAATTAACTCGTTCACGGGTAGAATTCAATGAAAAAATAATACGTTTAATGAGAGTAAACCATGAAAAAAATCACCACCAACTCTCTGTAATAAATACTTTGGATTTTATCTACACACTTTTTTCCTACAGAAATGTTTAATAAATACTACAAAGGGTAAAGTTATCACAAGTAAATTACACAGGGACAAAGAAAAAGGCACAAAGGCAAACCCTAGAGTAAGCCTCCAAAATAAATTAACTAAACTTAACTAGATGAAACCTGCTGCAAAAATAGAGCTGCCCTTCAGCTTGAATTAAAGTTTGGAAAGAATCCTGCTGGCATAAGCAAAAGCATGACACATGAAATTCAGTTATTTCTGTTTCCAGAAATTATGGCTGGATTAGAAATGCAAAAATGTATTAAAACTCTCAAGCAGTCATAATAGAGTTTTTATGAAGCAATAATGCTTCATGGCTTCATGTTCTATTTTTGACTCTTTGACTTTGTTAAAAATAATCTTAAATTTCGGAATAAAATTGACAAGAAAGGGGGATGGAAAGATGGAAAGTATGGTTTAGGTCCGGATCAAGACTGTAACTTTTTCTTGTGAGCCTTATCAGCCTGTCTTACAACGGTTGAGGCTATTTGTCTCAATCTGGCTGTGGCCATTGGGGTTACTTTCCCATACTGCTTTGGCTTTTTGTTCCCTTTGGATGAAGTTCCTGACTGGGAAGCCCCTTCAACTTTGACATTTTGTGGGGGATAGACACGCAACTTCCGGATTCTTGTGGGGCTACCTTTCTTCAGTCTCACTTCTAAGACACCTTTCAGAGTTGGAGCTGTTGCTGCAACGGACTTTGTCTTCTCTCCGGCTTTGCTCTTCTGAAATGGAGATAAATTGTTGAAAGATTAGATTAATTTTTTAAAAAATGTTGGGAAATTGCAGTCTAAGTTATTTTTACATCTTTTTTCTATAGTCAGGATTAGACTTTTTACGTCACTTTATCTTTTAAAGAGCTTTACATTAAATCTCCAATGTAATAGATGAGTGTTTAAATTAGCATTTCCGGAATTTGTTCCCCTTGATGCTTCCCCTCTAATTAATTCTTCCTATATTTCACATGTTAAAACTCGCCCATTCTTCCTCATGTTAAGCGTAGTACTTCCCCAGGGAAATAATTTCCGGAAATACGGTGGTCAATGCAAACATAATAATCATACTACTCCAACCATAAACTATTAAGTAGACTTGCAGACTGTCTACTAATTAAGAAAAGGATAAGACGGACCTGTATGCAGTAAATAAAAAATACCAAATAAATATCCACATTTGGATCCCATGAGTATATTATTTTACCTCTCAACATGTTCTTAAAAGAGAATCTGCTATTAAAGCCTCATTTAAGGTGTCTTTGATTACAGCTAATGACCAACGGCAATGGCTAGTTAACGTAGGTAAAGATATGTCCTGTGGGCATGTTAGGTGTAAATAAATCTACGATGATATCTTCTAGATCGCTGCAGTCTTAATGCATTCAGTTGCCGTAAAGGGATTCAATGATAGCCGAAGATAGTTTAGTAGAGAAAAAGGTACGGAGTTGATGGCCAATTTAATAGTCAAAGTTAAACACGGTTTTAAATTTTTAGACCCAGGAGCACCAACAGTTGGTTCGTTAGCGTTTGACTAGTTTTAGTTCGTGCAAATGTAAGTAAAACCTGATTCGATTTCATGACTCAGCATCACTATAAGCTCTATTCTACTAAAACTTAAAGTTAAACTGCTGTTGACTCTTTGCTATATGCTCATGGTAAAGTTAATGGTTAAAACTATCTTCAAAACACAACCTGATTTCTATCGTTTTGATCACATTATGATAATAATGACATTAACCTACTTATCATCTTTAGTTAGCTCTAGAGGTCTTTAACACGGTCTGCGCTGTCCAAGCTGCTTAGAACACTCTGAGATTACCATAAAGTAGGTTTTATTAGCCTTTGTGAAAGCTAACGTTTTAGCTAGAAAATAGTTAAGCTTTTTGTCAATCTTCACCATTTTTCATTTAACTATTGATTCAACAGTAAAGCTACAAGATAGACAATCAATTAATTAGCTTTTAAACTAAATAGGCTCAGAGAGAAGTTCTAGATTTCAAGAAACTTATTCACAATGTATAAATCCATGCACAAAAACTACCCAAAGTTAGTCAAAACGCGCATACAATAATATTCAATTTATCATTGAAAAAGAAAGGGTTTCCTGTTCTTCCTCCTTAAAAGCATTATTAAACCAGATAGATACACTTAATGCAAGTCTACATTGAGATTTAGAATGAGATCGAAATTATTTGGACGAATTCCAAGAAGGAAACCTGTCTTAAACCTCAATTGAAACTGAATTGATGGCTTCCTACACAATACTATAAGCTGTTTGGGCAAGTGATGCTTTCATTCAAGAAAAGGCATGAAAAATGCTAATGCACGCATTGAAAGGTGAACTGCACAGCACACACCTTCAATTTTAAAGTTTCACTACAACTTAAAAAGATTGAAGAAAGTATTATATTCCTTGCAATAAAAAAGTGATGAATGAGGATTCTTTCATCTTTTGTGTTAAGCTATAGCCGTAAAGTCCTGCTCAGTTAAGACTTAGTAATGAATGCACTTGTTGGCAGATTTCATGATAAATGGATAGGGAAAGCGCTAATTGTGTATCAATAATACATGCTACCCAAAGTTATGTACTTATATCTCTTCTGATTTGATTACTTTTGCTCTAGGAAAGAATAAAAAGCAAACAAAAGGGATCGTACCATTATTTTATCATGAATAGGGATTGATATTGATGGTAGTTTGGTTAGCAGGTATTAGTGGTTGTGGTAATAATAATGGTAGAAACTGGTAACCCAATTTACTTTTTGTATGCCCCAGTAACTAAACTAATTTTGTGGCTAGTCAATAATCCCAATAATCTGTGCTTTTGTGATAAACTGTCCTGTTGTCCTCTCTCTATAGTGCCCTTGATGACAGTTTTAAACCATGCTTCACATTGATTTGGTGATTGATAGACTAACAACTGGAATAATATTATTCCAACTATCTTAAGGTTAAGGTTTCGTCTCAAAATTGCAAAACTTGTCGAAATTAACATGGTCATACGAAAAAGCATTATTTCTTACGTACCTTAGGCATGATTTCCAGAGATACGGGTCCAAGTAAAAACTTGGCCCTAACGATCCTGGCTTTGTCCCCTTGTTTTATAACCGCAACATTCCCATCTCTCTTCAAACTGGAAAGTCCATGAAGAATACCTCGAGTGGGTTTGGACCCTCCTTGAACCTTCTTATTTTTGGACCCTTTTCCATTACCCCCTTTGTTATTTTTACCACCCCCTTGCTGATCTTTGTCCTTTGAACCTTTGTTTGTCCCACGATTAGCCCCATGAGACTGCTTATCTTTGGGCTTCTTTGGTTTAGAATCATTTCCACGTGGGGAATCGTCAGATGATGAATGAACGGTTGGATCTTCCGTGGAATTACTAACGCCTTCCAGCAACGCTCTGTTTTTTTTAGATAAGACAGACAATTGCTTGTTAACCTTACTGTTTGAAGGGTTTTGACTTCAGTATTAATCCGCTTTAACGGGTTGTTAGGCTTTAAAAATTGCTACCAGTCTCATAAATATTTTAATAGTACATTTTTCCTAAAAGGTTCCCTAAAGAATGGTCATACATGCTACTGTTACCACTACTGGAGTGCATAACCGTTGCCTTACTCGTGGTCATGGGGTGTAGTTTGTAAATTTAAAGTAGTTATCTATGAAGCTTAATTGAATTTAAGTTCCAGAAGTCAAAACAATCTTACAGTGTTATCATCCCATAAACTGCATGGGGAAATTTTGATAAAACTTTCTACAGATTACTCGCTACTTATTACTATACTAAACTGTATGCAAATGCAATAACGCTTGAAATAAAAATGCATAGGTACCTCATCCTCCTATTGGACTCCTCGGATCCCTCGTCCTCAGACTCCGAATCGTCCTGGTTCAACTTCAAAAAGATATTCCTTCGAGCCTGACCCTTAGCTTGGTCACTTACATCATAATCTTCATCCTCATCGGGTAAGGCAGTCCCGATAAGACCCTCGGAATTCTCTTCCACATTCATCCTAGGGGCATGCTTATTCCGACCCTTTTGACCCTTTCCTTTAGCCTTTTTACTAGGTCCAGCGTACAAGTTGACCCTTAAGGGATCCATCTTTTTTGCTTTGATCATTGTATTCATCCGTTTAAACACGGAGTCCATATAATCATTATACTTTTCCAGGTCTGATCCTTTAGGTTTTGACTTTACACGCTGACCCTTGCTCCGCTTGTTATTTTTAACCCCTCCTGATAAGGTATCGCCGTCAGGGACAGAACTACTGACCCCTGACCCCTTTTGTTTTTTACTCCTTCCCTTTACAGCTGGTTTTACTTCTTCATCTTCTTCATCTTCGGATCGTCTAAACCGTTTCATTACCAGGATTTGAGACTTATTTCTGTAGTTTAGGGAAGGATAGTTTTTGCTTGAGTTGGATAGATTGACGGAGGACCGGCTTAAGCTTGTGTATGGCTCTTCGATATCAACAACTTCTAAAGCGTTGTCTGGATCTTCTTCAGTGTCGAATTCGTCTTGAAAATAATTATTTAGTGTTAGAATATAATATAAATGCATTTTTAAGGAACTTTTACTTCCACGGTATTAAAACTACCCGTAGGCATAATAAACCAACGGTACTCTTAATCCCGTTTTTATGCATATTACATGAAATAGATGTTCACTAACATTTTGATATAAAAACCTAGTGAACGATTTACAGTAATATTGAAACAAATTATTGAAGCGTCTAAGACTCTGACTTATGCTTGCAAAATGCAAAGTATTGCAGCATTTCATAAATACAATAGGCATGACTTTTAATTATTAATTGTATCATTTCTTAAAGTATTTGTCATGGATTGCTCACCTATGAAAATATCTCTAAGCAGAATCTCTATCCTATCCGACTCCAAGCTGTCCTCTTCGTCATGTCCTTTATCCCCTTCAGACTTATCAAGATGGTCATGTTTTTGATAATCCTGATTTCGAATATTGGAGTGTAAAATTGGTCGATTTTTTGCATCTTCGTCGGACTCTAAGTCTGGTTTCTTATCTATCTCCTTATTTTTGGGATTAGCCTGTCTCAAACCGAGTAAGGATGAGTTATTTAATCCACTGTCACCTTTCCCAACTACAGATAGTCCATCTCTTTGTTCCCTTCTGTAAGGCTGAGCATCAGGAAAGGCCTTATTACTATTTCCACTACCGGGACCAACTTCTCCAACCGTTTTACCACTTTTCACATTATTATTATTGTAAATCTGGATACTCCGTAGAAATCGAGATGCAATTGGGAATGAGTTATCATTAATTTTAACTAAATGGTCATCCATCGAACTTAACCCAGTAGCTTTCAGAATACGATCCGAAGCACCACTTGCAACCAAACTTATTGTTGCAAGGAATAGGGAAATCATAAGGAACGCTTGACTATTTTTGCTGCAGGAACTGTTTCCACTTTTATGATAATAGCTTTTATCAAAATGATTATAGGAATTAGTAATCTTAGCTTTATCACTTTTGCTGCATCTACTAATATTATTTTGATTATTGTACGTAAGGCTAGCCGCATTTGGTACGTTATCCTCGGTTAATAGAGCCTGAAGGGTTGGCTGGTTACTTTTTCTGAATCTTTGGCGAGCCCACTCCATTCTTAAGCCTTTATTGATGATGATTGTAAAATCTGTAATTTTTACAATCAATTATTCAATTTAAAACAAAAGGTTTTAACCACATGAAAGGTTTCAAACTCAATTAGAACTACTTTTCATGGCTTTTTGACACAATTAAATAAAACCCTCTGGCTATTTGTTTATGTTAAGTTATTAAAAGGTATGATAACTCTTTTTCTCTTGCAGCACTTAAAATGGCAGGAATACAGTGGCAGCAATCCGCTCAACGTGAGCATTGTGTTAAAAAATGGAAATGCATTTGAAACTAAAATGGAAAAAGTGTGTTAAGTGCTAAAAGTCTGAACTCAGGCTAAAGTCGTTTAGTTCTTGTAACAAGTAAAACGAGAGTGTTGGTGGTGGCCACACGTTCAAGTGCAAGTTGGCCACTAAAATGGTATATAAAATTAAAAACTCAGTAAAGACGATGGGGCTCTTCCTCGTCTACCTTTTTTCTAAAGGGTTTTCCAACCAACTTCTTTATAGGAAGTCTTCTATTCTATTTGATTATAGTTTACAGAGGATTTGAATCCTTGTAGAGGAGATCAGGTACACAATCTTAGGAAGATTATCAAGATGTAGATGCATTGATGATGATAAATATTATCATAGCAAGTTTACCGATGACTAGAAGGATTATTCTTGTAAAGTCTAGTAAATGGGTTCAACATACACTTACTTTTAAGGGATAGCCTCAGGTTTATGGCTTACAGTGTTTTGGTCTTTGCAGTATGTATAAAGTTGCTTCAGCTCGTCGTATTGTAGCTTACAAGAACTTTTGTTTGTTTCTTAGGATGATGAGAGTCTTCGTGGAGGTAGCCAGGGATGATTAGGATGAGGATGAGAATGATGAAGTCGAGGAAGAGTAAAAACTGAAAGATAATAGTGTATTATATGCAAAAAAAAACAAATTATTGAGGTTAGCGAGGAATAAGCTTTAAGATGCGATCGTATGCTGGTGTAATAATGATTATTTTTTTAGCATTTAGTAAAAAGGTAGAGAGAGATACATTATGTTTATGCACGGAAAAGGATGATGACAACGAGAAAGACATTTATTAAAGGAAAAGCTTGTCTTATTATTTTAAAAATGAAATCCTTCCATTTTGGTCTCATTTTACGTATGCAAGTTTTTTTTTAGAACTTTCATCAACATTTGCCTTGTAATGTAGTACTGCTAGTTTGTCACTTCCATAAAATGTTTAATGTTAGCTTTCAAGCTGGGACAGTAGGTGACAATTAGCAATGTTGGCTTTGAATGTTTGTAGGGTAAAGATATATTTTCTTTGGAGGTTTTAACCAAGTTTATTTTATAAGAATTTTTGCAATAATATTTGGACATTTGGACATTGAGATTTTATCTTAACTGAGGTACCCTGAACCAGATCACTATCATGCCAATAGTAAAGATATGAACCGAATTAGTTATTGATGACATGAATGAAAAAAATCTTTAAAATATAGCGTAGCTTTAAGTTTCCATGATCAAAAAGTTTTAATCCGCATAAGCGTTTGGATATCATCGCAATGAGTAATGAACACGCTTTCAATTAATTCGATGAACTATTTACTACGTTTACCATCCGAAATTATACGAAAATTAATTTAATAAAGTTAACTCCTAAGATGAAATCTGAACTTTCTCGTAGAGATTGACCATTCATTTGTATGATAAAATAGAAAATACTAAAAACGGACTTTTCTCGACTTATAAAAAAGTTGCAAGTGAAAAAGTTCCTCGTGGTAAGAAATATATTGAGGTGGTTAGGAATTAATTTGTATCTGTTGTAAAGCTATGTATGTCCGTAGAGCGTGTTCGTTCGTATTGTTATTTTCTCAATACCCAATCTATAATCTTCCCTTTATTCTAATAAAATCAATTGAGATCAATAATCGTACCAACTTACCAGTATAAAATTAAATAAAAATTCCTCTAACAATAAAAGTCTGAATTTTGATAACTTATAAAACAGCTCAAAAGCCCATGCTATGCTATTAAAAGACCGTAAAGATAAACTGCAATCTTATCCTAGCCTTTTAAAGTCATTTTGCTTACAATAAACGCGTACTTTACCTTCAGACAAAAGTCGGATAGTCGACTCCAATGGAAAGTGCACTAAATTGCTTGCAACTGATTTGAAAACGGCAAACACTTCCACATATAACTTTGTATTAGGATTTTGTGTAAAGATCTCTAAAAAGTTGAATATCTTGTCCTCATTCACCTTTTCAGGAACAAATCAGCACAGAACTGTCACTACCTCTGTAGTTTTAGAAAATGAAAAGTACATTTATTGTTTTTTTAGCTCTTTTACTTTCCTGATTTAACTCCAAAATATGGATGGTAATTGGTAAACTTTATTTAAAAAGCAGGAATTAAAGTCGAGACAAGCTTGGATAAGCATTAGCTGCAAGTGTTAGGATGGCTTGCGAATTTAAAGACTTTTCATAAGAGTCGAATTTTGTTAGGTTTATGGATTTGCATCTTAAAATGAATTTTAAATAACCGTTTGACCATAATGTTTTTAGGCTAATGAATTATGAATTGATGTATTTGGATTTTATTTAAAATTACCTATATTTAGAGGATGTTTGTACTAGTTAGGGTTGCAATAATGGGATTTCTCCTTTTAGAACTGTAAACTAAAGGTAAAATACAGTTGCCAGTCCTAAGACCCACTCACACGTTTTATCTATTTGTTTTAGAATATTTATACTCATATTGACACAGATACTACTGCTCGTTAGCTGATGGTGAGGGTCATAACATCGGAATGTAAGTATCGATCTTACATTTTATTATTTCAGGCAATAATTAAGGGTAGTAGTGAAACTTCCTGAAGTTAAAGTTAAACCCGTGGAATCTTTACTTTAGGAACTTCCGTAAATGGATATGCATGAGAACGGTTTATAGAATTTGTCTTGCTTCTGTGGTCTAATTTCGTATTTCATTTATTCATTCTATAAGGTTCAGTTTCTGTATTTCGACGAAGAGCTCATTAGTTGGGTAGTTAGGTCCACTTTCAGTTAAAATCTGCATTAATACACTTTAGAATATGCAGCTCTATAGTAATTTAGTTGCAGTTAATTATTACTTCTCTCAGTTATTTTCTTTCACCTATTGAATTAATTTAGGAACTTTTCCTTCAGTACTCAAATTGCCAATTAGCAAATGTGGTTTTGTACCTGAACTTTGTTTTATTTAAATTAAATTAATAAAAGTCCTGTACTCCGATACAATACAGTATTCCTTCCTCTGTTTCTCTTTCTTCAGCCCAATAACTTATGAAAAATAAAAGATCTTTATGCTTTAGCTTTAGAAGACCAGCTAGTGGTCCATGCATCGGCGAACTTGTTAGTTTGGTTTTAAGTTGTAACATCGGTTTAGGAAACTAATCATACAAAGACAGAAATTCAGACTCTTCCTGACTTCCATTTACAGCTAACCGTTCCTTGTATCATTTTTAACTTACTTTTCTACTATTTCTTGAATATATCCTTACTCTAAAGTTTCTACGTAAGTTGAGACTAGCTTCTAGTATATTTCCTACCTGCTTCCTCCTATCTTAATTCATCTATAATTTTTTATATTAAATCTGGTAACAGTAGTTAAGTTTCATGATGGATGATATTCGTTCACCTATACTTCACAACAACTCGTGTGGGTCTCGACCTAAGCAATGAAAGTTAATCTTCTTGTCTTCTCTTGCAACTATAAAGTACAAATTGACAAAAGAGTTGTAACAAAACAAGCTTTCGATCTGATCTGACTGAATAATCAACCCTTTGTTGAAAGGTTTTAACTAAATTAACATAACGCTTGGTTTAGGGTTAACCCTGACATGAAAGTGTTCATAGAATACGAACAAGAACTAAACTCTTGCTATGAATAGCATACGGTTTTTAGGAAATATCAGCCAATATAATACTTGCTCTGTGAATGAAATGCAACATAACTTTAGTAATAGTAGATGTAGGAATCGTAGTAAAATGCAATAACACTCACTAGAGAATATTATATTCTAGGAGAAAGGATCTACTTTGCTAAGAAACTGGTTGACATTTTAACTCCCCAAGTTGCCTTTATATGCCAATGCCACTCTCACTAACTTTTATGATATTTTACTACACTTACTTATAGGATGCTTAGTTTAGCCCTAATCCCTTCCAGAAAGATTTACCAAAGGAGCTACAATATATTTTAGTAGTTCTTGTAAAAATGGTACTTATTCGGATGGTAAGTATAGGATACCCGATTTCGTTTTCTAGTTTGAGACTTTTTCTTTCAAGTTATCTTGCAACATAACATTTATCTAGGCTTCAAGAAGTCATATGCAAACTTTAGGTATACTGCATGTTAAGAAATGGATGTTGATTGATATGGATATGGATTTTTAAAGATGTTTTACTCAACTTTAGTTTACCAACATCCCTGCGACATGTGCGTGTCCGTGTATATCTCATAATAAATAAACGTCACACAGTTTGCAGTCTTGCTAGAAGTGTAACTGTGAGAAACTGTCAAATAGAGAGACCGTAAAATGTTTTAGTTGGAGAAGGGACACGCATACCACTGAGAAAAGGGCATAATCTAACATAAATGGACTCTTTGTTTTAAGAAAAAACATGTTTTACGAGCTCGTTGATTTAGAATAGCTTGATATTGTCGGACTTTGTGGCAACTTGTATAATAATGCATTACATCAGGGAACACACAAACTATGGGAATTTGTAGGGAATTTGGGATTTCGGGGATTGAGAATGAGTTTTATGGAAATGAAGAAAAATCTTTAAAGAATTTAATGAGGTATTTTGTGAGATTTTCAGTTATAACAAGAGTTAGATAATTTTATTTAAGATGCTGTAAGTTTTTAGTTGTATATTCCAAACCTAATAAATGATTTCACTCCATTTACGGACTATTTCTGAGCGTATATTTTCACCAACTGCGAACAAATAGTTTTTAATCATAATTCTATTTAGTAAATCTTAAAAATGAAGTCTCACTGATCAAGACAAAACTGTCGGTCAACTGCTGACTTTTCCCCACCTGTCATTTATACTTACATCTTATCATTGTGCATCGAGAAAAATGAAAAAGTCTGGTGTATAATCTCCATCTGCATTAGTAAATTGCCTTTTAGTAATGAGTGACTGATAAAGCATATAAACCCACCGTCCGTCACTTGGTCTTAATTTTAAAGCTGTCTCCTTAAATTAAATTAAATTCAGCAGATTAACCCTCACCCTTGTTCTACAGCTCAATAATTTGTTATTTCGGGCATTTTATGGAAAAGTAAATTACAAGCTTGTATCAAGCCTTCATTAAATAGAGCATCAAACTGACAAATTTAACAAATTAAATAACATAATCCAATTCCAAAATAAATTGTAATCTAGGGATTCCACAGTCATTTCAACCTTCTCTACCCTTTTTCGCCAAAAATCTCTCGTCATCTAATAAAGCTCCGACATTTTAATTCCCCTAGGGCTTTATTTCGGGGAAAGGTTAGGGGAAATTATTTCGGGGAAACATTGAGAGGAATTACTTCAGGGAAAGGTTAAGAGGAATTATTTCGGGGAAAGGTTAGGGTAATTATTTCGGGGAAAGGTTGGGGGGAATTATCTCGGGGAAAGGTTAAGAGGAATTATTTCGGGGAAAGGTTATGGGAATTATTTCGGGAAAAGGTTATGGGAATTATTTCGGGGCAAGGTTAAGAGGAATTATTTCGGGGAAAGGTTATGGGAATTATTCCGGGAAAAGGTTATGGGAATTATTTCGGGGAATTGTTTCGGGGAAAGGTTAGGGGGAATTATCTCGGGGAAAGGTTAAGAGGAAATATTTCGGGGAAAGGCTGAGGGAATATAACCAAGAGAGGGAATTATTTCGGGGAAAGGCAGAGGGAATTATTTCGGGGAAAGGCAGAGGGAATATAACCAAGAGAGGGAATTATTTCGGGGAAAGGCAGAGGGAATATAACCAAGAGAGGGAATTATTTCGGGGAAGAATTAAAACGAGAAATACGATATATTTGTCAATTCCATAAATGAACGTTCCGAACAAAGACATTATAAAATGAGTAAAATAGTGATATTTTGATGGGAGAGAATAAAAGTGTAGAATACGAGGATCACATGCCCTTCCACCATTCCCCGCACAACACAAAATCATACATAACAAAACCATCCAACTAAAAATACCATGAAAAAAACATCAATCCTTAGTTTTTAGGATCCCTAAAAAACTAACGAAAAAACACTGAAAAACTTTACAAAAACTTGTATATTTTTGCATCGATTCCTCCCAGTTATTTACTAGTTTTAGTATAAGTTTTTAGGTAGGCAGAAACTGTATATTTTTAGTTGTTTTATAGGTCTTGATTATTTATTTATTCTGCCAAGAAAACTCCATTTTGTGCTGGACAAGTCGGTCGGAATAATCCGGATTCCAAAACATTTAATAATAAAGGATAAAGTGACCTTTTTGGGGTCAAAAAACGGTCAAAAGAGTAACAAAAGGTGAGGGGAAAGTAGGAGATTTATTGGGCAAAAATAATATGTAATTTATTATTATTTAATTAATCATATTTTGTCCCATCTTTGCAGAAGGTTTTTGGGGTTTTCGAACGTTCTTGGATTCTTGGAACAATTTGAGCCGAAATAAATGAATAAAGTATGAAGATGAAGGTCGTATAGGAGTGGGAGTGGTTAGCGGGTTTCAGCTAGTTTTTTTGTAGCTGAATTAACAAATACTCAGCTTAGGATAGGGTCAGTCCTTCTGGAGCCGGGTGTCTTGGACAATTGATGGAAGCTTGAGGTCAGGTCAAGGTCAGGTCAACTCTACGGATAAGCTTTACACACAAGGGAGGCTGTGGAAGATGTCGAAAGATAAGAGTTTGAATGAGAGGCTGAAAGGCTTTTTTAAATCGCTTAATAAAGGGAGTGGTGAGTGGATTTTGTTTACAGTTTAGTAGAGGTTTGGCTAGTTTTTGTAATGTTTTTGTTTCTGGATTTAGCTGTGCCTCGAACAAGAAATGAGGAATTTATCGTTCTTTCGGATGAACTCCAAGCAGATTTGAAATCAAACTCCCCAACAGCAACCAGAGTTAAGGCTGCCAAGGAGCTGGCAGAGTGTTGTAAAGTCCGACGAGCTGAAAGTGTAGGTTTAGTATGTATTTTTTGGAGTTTAATTTTTTTTAACAAACTTATCAATTTGTGTAGTGTTAGAATAATTATGGTAAGATTGTTTGGTATAGCTGTTTAGTTTTTAATTTGGTGTGGGATTTGTATTTCTTGCAGCACACGATAGAAAAGATATGGGCCCTTGTTAATGACCTCCTGCGACCTGAAGTAGCCAAAGATACTCGGCACCTGATTTTTGGGCTTTTGAATACCCTGTGCCAATCTCAACCGGAGAAAAGTGGCTTTCTTCGGGCCAAGTTCTTCATTTTTATTAAATCCCACGATGTTGCTGAGGATGTTATTCCACGGTTCCAGTTTTTGATAACTTTGACCGAAAACGGAAGGGATGTTTCATATTTCGATGAAAAAATTGGTCCATTTCTTTTGGAATGGATGGCGGACCGGCAGACTAGGAATGTTAATACTGCCGAGTTTATGAGTTTCCTTGTTAATATTATTAAGTTCAATCAGAGCTTTCTGGACCAAGATATACTCATGGGGATTATTCAGTAAGTTTTAAAAGAAATGGGTTCACTTTGATTCACTATTCGTAATCGTGTATGGTAGTTTTTTTTTATTATTTATTTAATATAATAGGAACGTCTGCATCGTTAGTTGTACTTGTTCGGCAAAGGATGATGTAGTGGAATGTCTGAATGTTCTCAGTGCAGTTATTTGCTACGGAAGTCTGCCCCCTGGGTGTCTTTCATCTTTCTTGGCCACTCTATGTCGCACAGTAAATATTGATACTCTCTGCCAAACTAGTTGGAAGGTTATGAGACATCTGCTTGGAACTCATTTGGGCTGTTCTGGACTTTACACGATGTGCAATTTTATGGAAAATCCTGAACGATCTGACGATGTTTCCGTTATTCGAGGGGCTGTATTCTTCGTTGGAGTTAGTTTATGGGGAAACAAAATGATACGTAGCTTAAAGTATAGTCCCAATACAGTTTTACACTCTTTTGACAAAGTGAGGCATCCTCTAAAATCTGTTTTCTGTTTTCTGACTGAATCAAGGATGTAAAGGGAAGTTATAAATTAATTATTATTTTTTTTAATAGGCTCTGGAACGACGTCATTCCTTAATAACGTTTGAAGTAATTCTTCGAATCCAGGACTTGGTTAAGAATAATGGCGAATCTCTACAAACTGTATCATGGGACTTGGTTGTTCAGATTATTACAAAAGTTATCACTTATGCCAATTCACATCTGTCGAAGGAAGACCCTTCTCGAAATGTCAAGATCATGAAGGCCGTCAACGACACGCTGGACAGTATAGAGATTATCGTTGAAACCAGGAGTTTCTGTGGCCCAGTTGATGCATATTATCAGCTTGTGGATAAGATTTTTCTTCATCGTCCTGTAAGTTAAATTACTGTTTGGTTTGAACTTGTGTGACTTTATTTTTAACTTGCTAAAGCATTTTCGTAACTTGTATTTTTAGGCTCCCTCAGTTGAAAAGTTGATGCAATACAAAGTTTCGACTCAAATCAGGTCTTCGAAACCTATGTGGTTTCAAAACTTGATTTCCTTCACTGAAAAGCACTTGCGTAGGGAACATCGTTCTGGGTTGAAAATGAAGGCACTGAACCACATTACAAAAATTTGTTTGGCGACTAGAGATATTTACGAAGAAGATCTCATCGATAAAATAATACTGCCGCATATGAAAAATCTCGAGAATGAGAATGATCCTGGGGTACGACAGGCTGGAGTTAATTTTCTGGTAAACTTTTTAATGGAGAGCTGCTCAAGAAAGGGACATGATTTACTACACATTCTAGAAAAGGTTAGTTCCTGTTTTTAGGTTTTAAATATATTCTGTGTATTAAGGTGCTGTATCGTTGCTTTTATGCCGTTTTCTCAGATTGTAAATCGACCATACGAAGTATCCTCTCAGTCCGGACCAGACACGGTTCACATTTTCACTGATAACGAAGTCTTGGACATTGCGACTGCTATTACCGGAATAGTTCTCCTTTTCAAAAAGAAAATATACCACATGCCTTCCTCGATAGCAGTTACCACTTATAAGATTTTAGTTCGGCATTTGGGAAACCACTATAAAAAGCCTGCAGTATTGGACACTTGCAGTTCCATACGATATCAGGTTAGGATAATGATTTACATTTAAAATAAGAGTTTGGACAAAACTACAACTTGACGAACATACATGGTATTATAGATCTTTGACTGCTTCTTTGCCATTCGAGCAAACTCTCTCTACCATTTGGGGTTTCCCAAAGGAGGTTCAGCCAACGTTGAGCTTTCTTATAGCTCTTATCTTGCTGTGGACCATCGAGATGGCGACGAAAAAGCATTACTGGAACAGTTCGGACTGAACCAAGAAGCAACTGGCAATGCTTCTCCAAGTGTTGCTGGTGGTGTGAATTCACAGAGCGGAAATCCCCAATCATCTATGCAGCAGTTTTCAGGATCAGGACCTGGAGTTACCTATATTTCACTAACGGCAGCTTGTAAACTTGTTGTTTGCAGTCTTAAAAAGGAAAAAGGTTGGTTAAATAGTCTTATTTAGCAGAGGAGCGACTCACTAAAGCCTTAGTTAATGGAATGTTTTGTTCTATCGGGTTTTAGATTGGAAGGTGCTAGAGTTAGTTTTAATTCATCTACCAGGGGTACTTGAAAATAAAGCGTTGATCTTGTCAAAGCATGGAAATGATATCGACGCTCTTGCAACGGCTCTATGTGCAATGGTAAGCTCCTGAAATTAAATCATTTTTGGAACGTCAAATCAACTGCTGACTGTATTTGTGAATATTTATTTTAGGTGACGGACAAATCACTTAATCTTCCCGAGTGCTTAAGGAATGGCCCTCCAAACACAAAATTCACGAGATCAGATTTCCAAGCGTTCTTGTACCCCATTCTTACCGCTCTGGTTTCATACCATTCTTATTTAGACGGTGCAACTCAAGGGAAAATCATCAAATGCCTGCAGACTGGACTAGGACTTCAAACAGGATTGCAAACTGGCATGCAAGCCAAAAGTTGTCGAGCCTGCATTCTTGCTCTGACAATATGCACTCTAGAAATGAAAGAGACCATGCATAAATTAGTCCCGGAAGTTCTTCTGAATCTTTCTAAAATGACACCGAAAGTGAATATTGCAATCCCGGTTTTGGAATTTCTCTCAACTCTTCTTCACCTTCCAAGAGTTTTTGCATCATTTGTACAAGATCAGTAAGTTGCACTTGGTTGTGAAATTGCATTTAACTGTACTGGATTGACAAGCCTTAATCCATTATTTTTTTTTTTAATAACTGTGATACAAATTCTTTCCAGGTACATGGCAATTTTCGCGATTGCCCTGCCGTATACGAATCCATTCAAGTTTAACCAGTATACTGTGTCTTTATCTCATCATGTAATCGCAATGTGGTTTCTGAAATGTCGCTTGTCCTTTCGGTAAACTTTTTTTCTTTATTTTCAAAATTTTAAACATGAAGATTGAATTGCATGCCTTTTTCTATTTGACCGTAGCCGGATCTTTGTCAGCTATATCATTCAAGGTTTGGAAAACAATGTGGTTGTTCCAATGGAAGAAGAGAGTCGAAGATATGCGCTGGAGTTAAAGAACGAGGATTCGTCAAACCGTAAGCGCAGCTCTAGTCTTACGGAACAAAGTCAGAAACGTCGAGAGCGACCTATTTCAGGCCAAACTCCAAACCCAGGAAATCAAGCAAGTCGGCTTCACTTCGATGCTAAGCCCACGGCGGACAAATCTCTTCAATTATTTCACCAAGAATTGAAAGAAACGTGCATTGACTTCATGGCTCGATACGCCTTTGCCGATTGTTCTGCTCTACCTACCCGTTTCCCTACTACAAATTTCCTGATTTCTGGGGGCCTTTCTCAGTCATGGATGATTGAAGATAGAATTATTACTGTTACGACAAGTGGATGTACTCAAAAGGAGCTAAGAGACGGAGTTTGTGACAAATGCTTTGTCATATGTCGGAAACAACGAACTTCAGACGAGGGTAAACTTGCTGCGCCTCAAGACAGTCTAAGTGGTCCTTTAATTGGAAGAAGCTTATCTGTCCGTGGGGTAAATGACGCTGGGTCACTTGGTGGATCGTCAAATTTAGCTAATCGTAGGAGACATCGCTCTGCAGTTGCTGGAGGAACTTCTAAGAAAGTAGAAATCGGGTCAGGAGGTTTGCAAAAATCAATGACGGAGAATTCTACTGGTGGAAACGAGGAAAAGAAGGAGGTGAAGGATGATCTTCATTTAGACCATAAATTACAACCAGTAGTTAGCTTCGAGACCAGCGTACTGATCGAAAAAGAGTTTAATTATTTGGGAGGAATTTCTCCGTTTTCGTCGGAGATTGCACAGAAAACCAAGGTAAAAAATAGGTCTACAAATTCAAAATGTTTAGAAAATATTTTGGAAGGATAGGAGTTGCAATTTAATGTAAATTTCAGAGTGAAGCATTCTTATGCTCATGTTGGTGCTCTGGCTGGGCAGAAATATTGGTTAGAAGTCCAACAGGGAATACTTCATGGATGATGAGAGTTCAAAACCAAATTGGAAACAATAATTCAACTGACATTCCCTTAAGAGATCTCTCTTCTATTTACCTTCAAAATGTTGTAGATACTTGCCAAGCCGAGTTCCTTTCAAATAGTGCGACTAGTTCTACCCTTTCTTCACCCACTCAAACTAATCAGCCATCCTTCGTATCACAGAATTCTGTGTCCCAAGGTTAGCTTATCCTTAAAGTAGTGAATAAATAAATATTTACTACTCTAAATTTGTATCATATAAAATGTTCAGGAAAGCATATAACGTGTTCAAAGTCCACTAAACCTTTTATTTAATCCAATGGGCAGATTCTGTGCTCACAGGAAGTGGAGGAACCGTGTCACCAACTATTCCAGGCACTCCAACAACACCCGACTCTCCTGATGATGGAGATCAACTTGGATCCTCCCGCAAGAATCCAGTGCGAAGGTCAAACTCGTCCCCAGAAATGTCATCAACCTGGAAACCTTCCCATGTAAACCTCCAGAAAGATATTGAAGAGCAGGACGAAGACGAATCACCAACATCTGTCGCATCCATGAAGGGAGGAGACTCTGTAAAACTACTTTTACCGGCTCTAGATGCAAAATTGATTACAGATTCTTCAGCAAATGGTCCTGTGTCGCCTAGTCTCCAGAAAGCAAAAGATAAGGCGGAAAATGCCTCTGGTGGTTTCAGTACAGCATCTGCGGCAGGACTGATTCCTTTGAAGGGAAACGTTTCCCCATTCAGACAGAGTTATGAAGCAATCCCTGAAGAAAATACTCACAAAGGCGGAAAATCGTCCGGAAGTAGTCCCGATCAGTTAGATGCTTTAGGTCCGATAAAGCGTGACAGGATTTCTACTATTTCTGTAATTTGAAAAACTATATACTACATAGATACGCATACTGTATAAAGTGACCGTACCGATCACTTTCACTGAATATGAGTTGTTAACTGAAACTGTACATTTTTAAAAAGGTAATGACACCTGCTAGAAGGAATCAGGTCAGGAGGATGGTTTCCCTAGGTGGAGAACCCAGTGGGAACTCTAGATTTGGAAGCTCTGGGGAAACCGGTATACGAAGTGGAATCAGTCCAAGCTTCGTGTTTTTGCAACTTTGTGCTCAAGGAGCGTTCGGGAAGGGAGAGAAGCCATTGCCCCTACCAAGTGGAGAGAATACTGCTAAAAGTCTTAGAGTGCGTTTTATTATTTCGACAGCCTACTACGATTTTTGGAAATTGTTGGTATAAGTGGTTTAATTTAACAGGTTTTGGATTACATACCTCCATACGAAACTCATAAAATTGGGGTAGTTTATGTGGGTCGGGGACAGGCTGCTAATGAGACAGCTATTTTACAAAATCAGTACGGTTCTACGCGGTATAAAGATTTCCTGCAGGGTCTTGGAGGCTTCATTAAACTGAAGGAAATCGATCCTCAAAAGGTCTACATTGGCGGACTTTGTAAAGATGGAGTTGACGGAGAGTTTGCATGCATATGGCAAGACGACGTAATGCAGGTAAGAACGCAGTAAAAAATCAACATGGTTAATTCTTTTATTTTGAAAAAAACATATAACCAATCGGTTTTGGTTGTTTGTAGGTTATTTTTCATACGGCTACATTGATGCCTAATAAGTCGTCCGATCCCTCTGGAAATTTTAAGAAGCTGCACATAGGAAACGACTTCGTTACCATCGTTTACAATAATAGTGACGAGGAGTATGATATATCCACTATAAAGGTATTTTTAAATACCGAATCATACTATTTGAAAGTTTAGCATTAATTACATAGACGTTGCATCAAATTGTATTAATAATCCCTACAGTGTCAGTTCCTGTATGCGTGCGTTGTAATTCAGCCACTGGATCACAAGACGAACCGAGTAACTGTTAAGGCAAAGCCTGGGTTGGCTGATCTCATCGGACACACCGACGCTAAAATAGTTTCCGATCAGAATCTTCCAATTATGGCTCGTCAGCTAGCATTGCATTCTAATGTAAAGCTTCAGTTCTTCGTTCAATCATGACTTCATACAATTTATACTGATTGCATAACGGCAAGTTATCTTTTTTAAATTGCAGTTGGCCTCAGTGATCTTTTCAAAGCTCCATAACCGATCGGATCCATACGCTTCCAACTGGCTTGAACGGCTAAGGCAAATCAAAAGACTGAAATCCCGGCTTTTCCCTGACAGCGGTGTGTCCAGCTCGGAAGAATTAGCCGGTGATGCACTTCCTAATGCTCCTTTACGACGGTTACTCGTCGAAGATTTCACAGAATACGTATGAGAGATGCATGCTTCAAAAATTGTAATCAAGTCAATGAAGCACAACATCTATTGAAGATAAAGTTACTCCTATAGATTTATAAATACTACACGCCGTAATGCAAAGATAAATGTTATGTGACCTAATTTTTGACCAAGTGTGATCGTTGCATGGTGAAGTGATCATACTATTGACTGTTTTTAGAAATATAAAAAGCAACTGTAATTTGTTATGCGTCCCGGTCTATCTTACTACAATTTGACAAGTATGTTGTTCCATTTGGTAATAATATTTTTGTAGAAATTGTTTTGAATCTTGTCACAAAACTAATAATTGTTACTGTAACTGTATCCGGTTGTTTATCAGATTTAATTTTAAATTGTGAATCATTTCAATCTACCATAAATGAGAAATTATTCCTGACTTTTTTTGCCTCCGTCGATAATATTTTGCCACAGAGAAACTGTTAATGAGTAAGAATACTATACTAATTAATTGTAGGCATACAAATTAATATTCCTAACTTCCCAAAGTACCATCCATGACCCATTCGTTCCTACGATTACCCAAAAGAATGTGAAGCTATAATTGTAAAGTCAATATCATGTTTTTAAATAAAGCACTAGACTTTAATGGAGCGTCTTCTTTATTGACTTTATTGCTTATCTATAGTTGTTCTTCTGTAGCATAAAATAGTACGAAAAGTTTAGCTCTAAATGGCACAAAAGTGTGCAGTAAAACAATTTTCCATGAATCATCTTTTTTATCTTTAGACAATGTGCCAATAATTAACTTCGCATGTTAAATTCACTTAACGGTTTAGTTTTGGTAAAAGTGACAACTAAATCGAAGGTGAAACGATTTCACGCTCCATACTTTAAACCAAAGCATTTCGTAACAACTTTTTTCACTCGTTAAAGATAAAACTAGACGTACTTAGTTGCAGCCAGCAACATAAAAATGCAAACAATCCAGTAAAGCATGTAAACATGATATAATCAGAGAGTTAAGAACTCGACTATGACATTTCCCCCTACGATTCAGCTTTTAAAAGCACTATTGACAAGCATGAACACCAACCAACACAATTCATCAACTCAAAACCAAACGATCACCGTTCATCCATACAATCCATTCCGCAGCATTGATCGACTACAGCTTTAAAAGCAAATAGAAGCGTTTTGCGTTTCTTAATCTCAACTAAATATTTGCTCCAGAAGAGAGACACGATGTAATGTATTCCTGAGAGCATGGTGGAAACATTCCATTTAAAAGCCATAACACAAAGATAAGCCAGGTCTAAGTGAATACTGCATGTAATGGAAATTACATCCTCTAGCTGACATTTATTTGGTACTTCCAGTATGTATCTCAGTCACAGACAAATTCATTACTTCAACAGGTTGGTTTTGGTTACTTAAAACATATCTGCATATTGAAATTGAATAGAGGTTTACTCCTCTTCTGTAGTACCAATCTTGTCCCTCCGTCCGTGGATAATGAATAGAATATGATAATGATAATGCGATACTAAAGAACAAAAAAAGTAGTAGCTTTAGCTTAAAACCAGGTTTTATTCTGCTGTAAAAAACCACTAGCAATAAGTAATAAGTCATAGCTCATAGGAAACAAAGAACATGGAAAGTGGTAGTTTAGTTAAAAAATTGCTATCCCTTAATCAATTCACTCCATGTCCATCCGGTCCGGTCTATCTATGCTAGTATTAGTACCTACCTACCTATGCATCTACCTATTTAACTAAAAAACCCATTTGTATCTCTGAATATTATAGGGAAATTGTTTGAAAGTGGTTTCTGAGCATAGTTCATGTTGTTGTTGTCGAATTATATTACGCCATGTACTATGCGGCAATATCATTCACAGCATTTTATTCCATTTAATATTCTTCTTGTAGCAGCATAAGCAGGATGATACGATAGTTCATAGTAAGGCAAAGGCTTCAGCAAGCAATACCGTCCATTTCATGATGATCAGAAAGGAAAGGGATGGATGGAAGATTACTTGCTACAGGAATTATACGATACTAGCCAAAGGGCCCGTGTCCATACACGGGTTCTAGTAAAAGATGATCATAAAACTTTTTAAACCCTCCAAAAATGTCAAAAACCAAAAAATGTCAAAAACCAAAAAAAGTTAAAAAAACCGGAATCCAACAAAAAGTAGCTTATAACCACAATGTTCGTTGTTAAATGCCGGTTACAAACGGTTGGAAAACGGAGTACTAAGGACAGCACTCCAACCTTTCAACAAAATTATTTATTTCTATACGTAAACTGATTCCCACGGAACGGCATACCATCGGTAGATTAAACGGTGTTAACGTTAGACCAAGGTCAGTGGAGGTGCCCAAATAGGGTCCGATGAAGTTGTCACGGTTGTGGGTGCCATTTAGAAGTAGAGTCTCATACTGCCCCATATGACCTTTGCAAGGTCATAACGTTAGACCAAGGTCAGTGGAGGTGCCCAAATAGGGTCCGATGAAGTTGTCACGGTTGTGGGTGCCATTT
>JAQFZX010000275.1:0-72030 GCA_034682405.1 Hydroisotoma schaefferi
TACCGAAAGTGGATAAGGTAGGGTTTGATAAGGGTGACTACCGAAAGTGGATAAGGTAGGGTTTGATAAGGGTGACTACCGAAAGTGGATAAGGTAGGGTTTGATAAGGGTGACTGCCAAGGCAGGATGGCAGGAACTCCGGTGAACTTACCGCAAAAGTCTGCGTTGAAGGGCCATATCCGAAGTGCTAGTCATGGGGGTGTGATAATTCAGCCCAGTCGGGGATTTGACTCGGGGTCAGGGTCAGCCATGGAAACAACCACCAAACCATCCGCCCTCAAGAAAAGTCACACCCGGGCAGCCTCCTACGGACAAATCGACGAGGACGGACCCAAAGCACTGAAAAACCATAGTCGGGCACCTTCCAAAACCGATTTTATACTACCTCCCGAACACAAAGAACGGGAAAGACTGAACTCATCAACGATTCCGAAGGAGATCCACAAGAAGGGTCACTCACGCCAAGGTTCGAGGTCCGAATCGGTCTACACGATCACCCAACATAAGATCCCTATGAAGCATAAGATTCTGTTTTGGAAACGATCGGTTGCGGATAATCCGAAAGTTCGGATAGTTGTTCCAAATCAGAGGGTTGTTGGGAGTTTGGTTGAAGACGACCAGCATCCTAATGGTCAATACGCTAATAATCATATTAGGACCACCAAATACACCTTAATCTCCTTTCTTCCGAAAAACTTGTTTGAGCAATTTCATCGATTCGCCAATTTATACTTTATATCCATTGTTCTTCTAAATTGGATTCCAGCCATTAATGCGTTCGGCAAGGAAATTGCCATGTTGCCTGTGATGTTTGTACTTGGAGTTACTGCGATCAAGGATCTTTTTGAGGATCGTAGGAGATACAATAGTGATAAACGTATCAATAACTCCCCTTGCCGTGTTTGGTGTCGGTAAGTAATGGCTTTGAATATGGGTTTTTTGACCTTCAAGTGTTGTATCTTGACAAGACAAGGAAGCTTGTTATGTAGAATTCAATTCAGTAATCTATAGGTCCCCGTGTTTATTGACTGGCATGGGCTCTTTTTACTTGTATTGAATTATTTATTTAGTATGATTAATTTCTTGGTTTTCTTACGCTCTAAACATTCGTAATTGGTAATTTTTAAGAAATTGTGTTTATGTTTTTTACAGGGAGGAGAAAAAATTTATGAGTGCTAAGTGGAAAGACATTCGAGTAGGGGATATAGTCCATTTAAGTTGTAACGAACAGATTCCTGCGGATATTTTAGTTCTGAGAACGAGTGATCCGAATGGACTCTGCTATATAGAAACGATGAATTTAGATGGGGAAAGTAACCTGAAGCAGAGGGAAACCGTACGAGGATTTGCTGAATTAGTAAGTGACATCCGATCATAGTTTGTTCAAGGCATGGTTGCCATCAGCTTTTGCTTTTTGTTGCCGGAAGTGTTCATTAAACATAAATAAATTGTAAACATAATACAAGGTCAACTTTCAACTTTTGATTTATATAACTAATAACAAGCAAAGAAAGCAAAACAAAATACCTAAAGTATATGCAGTTTGGTGTCAGTCATGAATGACATTCAGTTGCTCTTGTACTACAATAACATTATAATATAGTAAACCTCAAATTTAATCATGATTTCGTACTACTTTTGATGAATCACATGTTTATTGTGCTATTTTCAGCAGTCCACTTTTGATATTAGTGACTTTAAAAGCAAGATCGAAATCGGTATCCCAACCACAAAAATTTATCATTTCAATGGAAAAATGGTCCATCCGAACAATGTTCAAGTGCCCTTAACGACAGAAAATTTATTGCTGAGAGATTGTTGCATAAAGAATACCGATTTTGTTGAAGGCATGGTTGTCTATGCAGGTTTGTACTTGAGTGTTATTAAAATTCAATAATAATTTTACTATGCAATGTAAACCGAATTCTTACTTTTTGTCGTAGGTCGTGAAACTAAAGCCATGTTGAACAATGGTGGACCTCGCCATAAGCGTACAGGGCTGGAACGGTTAATGAACTTGGAAGTTATGTGGTGCGTTGTGATTCTCGCGGTTCTTTGTATTGTCGGAGCAACTGGTTCTGGCTTATGGACTAGCTCGTTTAACAGTTTAGAGGTGCCTTTCTTTCCGCAAGATAACGACAGCGAAAATCCTTTGTTTAAAGTATTTCTAAGCTTTCTCACCTTCATAATAATACTGCAGGTATGAATTTGTCCATAAGAAAAGTATCGAGTGACCATTAAGTGTTTTCAATGGTTGTGTAAAATATGTTTCTAGGTTATGATACCTTTGTCACTGTACGTGACTATTGAGTTGACTAAACTGATGCAAATATATCATATTCAAAACGATATCGACTTATTCGATCCAGAAACTAATAAAAGAATTGAATGTCGTGCAATGAATATTCCAGAAGATTTAGGACAGGTACAGAAAATGTTTAATTAATTATGTATACCTTGTTATATTAAACTATAGTATTAATAATTTGCGTGTCTTTTTCAGATCCAGTATGTTTTCTCTGACAAGACTGGGACACTTACTGAAAATAAAATGCTTTTTCGCCGATGCACAATTGGAGGAAGAGATTATAACCATGCCGAGTCATCATCTGCTGAAATAGTAAGTGCAAAACTGTTAATGTAATTGCTAAATGGCGGGGTCCAAGTTTTAATCTCTTGTTGTAGAGTATAATAGAAACTTATAAATGATTCAGCTGCTAGTCAATGCTATGAAGATTAATTGGACTTGTATGTAGGGTGCTGGTGATGGGGCCACTGTCACTGCAGCTTCGTCAAATGATACACCAACTGTCAAAATCAATCAGTACCTTTACGAGCTTGTTGCACCATCCGTAGAAGCCAGTTACACAGAGATACGGTACTCTCCATTGTCTGAGAGGTGTCGAGAATTTTTTCTCATTCTTGCAATTTGTAACACCGTTGTAGTTGCAAAGCACCCGCATGTAGACAAGGTACAAGCAACCTGACCGTTTTTTATCTCACATGGTAACCTACTAAAGTTAATTTTATGTAACGTACTTATGGTTGACTTCCATTTGTTTTTAGATGAATGATAGTGGAGTGGTGGAAGAGACAGAGGAGGAGGCTGAAATATCTCGGCTGCCTCCCATACGAGAATCTGTGGACTCATCTTTGAGTTTAAGTCCATCTCAGCCTCAGCATCCGTCAACTTATTTGCTGGATTATCAATCGGATAATGGAAAGTTTCAGGCACAATCAGATTTAGAGAGTCCTCATCTGTTGAGTACGCAGGATGCTTCTCGTACAACAAGTAGCTTTGGGAGGCTAAAAATTACGACTGGAAAACGGCCACGGCATTTAAATTTCAAACAGTCAAGACCCTTATCACCCATTTCATCTTCAAATGAAACAACTCCAACTGAATCACCTGCTCAGCGGCCTCGATTTCTTCAGAACCTTCCAATATTATCCAAACTGAGCAGATCTCTTCAAGCAAGCAGTCCCATTGTTCAAACTCCATCTATTTCTCCATTAGAAGAAAAGCCAATTTTTGAAGCTGAAAGTCCTGATGAGTTGGCTTTGGTTGAAGCAGCCTTTGTGTACAATTGTAAACTTTTAAAAAGATCTCCTAGGTCATTGACGGTGTCGATGCCGGGTAATTGTTCTATATAATGTGCTGTTTATAATGTTTCTGAATTAAGTTGTTTAATTACTAATTTAATATTGCATTAGGTGAGGGTCCAGTAGAATATGAAATACTTCACGTCTTTCGATTTGAATCGGTTAGGAAACGTATGTCTATTGTTGTCCGTCATCCTCTCACCAGTCAAATTACTTTGTATTGCAAAGGAGCAGACTCTTCCATTTTAACGAATTTGAAAAATTTAAGTAAGCCTTGCTCTAAAAAGCTCTAAAATGTTACACTTATTGGTTCATAAATGTATGTTTGCGTTTAACTAGGAGATCCTCTTTTGGATGCAACTCAAACGCAAATTGATATATACGCACGTGAAGGTCTGAGAACGCTTGTCATGGCTAAAAGGCTAATTAGTGAAACTGAGTATCGGAACTGGCGAGTCAAGTACGATGCAGCAGAATTGGATGCAGAGAATCGAGAGCAACTTATAGACGACTGTTATGCAATACTGGAAAATAATTTAGTAATAGTTGGTGCTACTGGGATTGAAGACCGTTTGCAGGATAGAGTTCCTGAAACAATTGAAGCTTTGAGAAAGGCTGGATTAGTCGTTTGGGTACTAACAGGAGATAAGCAAGAAACCGCAGTCAACATAGCATATTCCTGTAAATTATTTACTCAGACAATGGAAATTTTGCCTCTGAATGCTCGAAGCAAAGATTCAGCTGATCGAACCATAACATGTTACCTTGAACAACTGCGAAACAAAACTGGAGCAGCTACTGCCAGTGCGGATCCTGCAACAAATGTTCCTCGAATGGATGCTGGGGATTGTGGTATACCGATTCCGGTGCCTTTGGAGTTGGCCAAAGAAAGCGCATTAGTTGTGGATGGTCATACTTTAACGTGTGTAAACCTTTTTATTAGTACAAATAGGGCACATATTTGACGAATAACAACTGAGTTATATATTTCTTTCTACAGTTATATTCTAGATCAGAAAACACAACTTTTAACTAAGTTTCTTAGTTTAACAAAACTATGCTCAGCAGTATTATGTTGTCGTGCGACCCCTCTTCAGAAGGCTTATATTGTCAGCAGTGTGAAGGAACAACTTGGAATGAGAACATTGGCTATTGGTAAATTAGGAGTTGCTCAGGTTTCCGGTAATTTCAGACATCAGAAACTATTAAATAACTTTCCGCTTTGTACTGTACAGGTGATGGGGCCAATGACGTTTCTATGATACAAAGGGCAGATGTGGGAATCGGTATATCAGGAAAAGAGGGGATGCAGGCTGTAATGGCGTCAGATTTTGCGATTTCGAAGTTTAAATATTTGGAAAGGCTTCTTTTAGTTCATGGACACTGGTGCTACGACCGACTGGCTCGGATGATTTTGTATTTTTTCTACAAAAATGCTGTAAGAGAGCTTACTAACTTGTATATGTTCAATGGAAGTATTGGCTGACTTGTTAAATCATGATGTCGACTATTTTCAGGCCTTCGTATTTGTGATTTTTTGGTACCAACTATTGAATGGTTGGTCTGGATCTGTGATGATAGACCAAATGTACCTGATGGTTTTCAATCTTTTCTTCACCGCGCTTCCGCCTATGGCGATAGGTAAAAGGATTGAATGTTCACGCACGCTATGTTATGTCAGTATTGAATTTAGGGTTCTCAACCATATTGTGTTAGGTATCTACGATCAAGACTGTCCTGCGGAGCTCTTACTTGCGTGTCCCAAACTTTATCGACAGGGGAGACTGCAAAAAGTCCATCAAGCTCATTCATTTTGGCTGAATATGTTGGATTCGTTGTACCAAAGTGTAGTGATTTTTTTCATGGCTTACGGGGTATGTATCTTTTAAACCTCCTATCGTGTATCACTCAGTGACACAAATATAGTCTTGTAAAATGTATAATTTTTCACCTCCAAGGCTTACAGTGGGTCAGACATCGGAATGTTGGAATTTGGAACTACAATTACTGTTTCTTGCATTTTTACTATGTTGGCGCATATGGGGATTGAAGCCAAATCATGGGTAAAATTTTATTTGCTATTTGGAACAACTATATAATTTAACGTCATTTGAATGAAGTATTTTTTTAAAATGGTTTAGACAATAATTCATGTACTTTCGATTGTGGTCTCCTTACTCATCTTCTACACATTCGCCTTTGTGTATAATTCGATCTGCATTAATTGTCTGGGGTTCGAGAATCCGTTCTGGGTAATTCACGAGTTGATATCATCACCAGTTCACTGGTTGGTTGTGGCCGTTACTACTGTGTTAGCAATACTACCCAGGTAACCTTAGTTTATGTACATGTGTCTGTAGCTAGTTCGTTATGTTCTTTCGTGAGTATTCTCCTTGATACATTTTCCCCTTTGATTTTATGTTAGATTAATCGTCCGATGTCTAGAAAACTCTCTGTTTCCGTCAGATGTTACCAAAGCCCTTTTGGCTAGAAGGCAGGCAAGGCAAAAGAACGAAGAATTATTTGTATCTTGGTCTAGGTCAACTTCATCGTCCTCTATATTTCAGTAAGAAGTAGTGTACAACTCGCTCAGTTTATTAATGGAACTTAGTTCATTAAAAACTTAACGAATTCAAATTGTTCTTATGTAGAGAAAGATTCACTTGGCCTTGCTTTCGAAGAGGGAGAACTCGACTACCCAGTGCCCGGAATACTGCCGCTCCCACTATATCAACTGTAGCTGCATGAAGAAACGTCTTAATTATCTCCTAACCTAATTTAGTTTTTTATTGTAAGATTCAGAAACGCTCCAAATAAGTTTAACTACATGTTTTTATGTTTTTAAAGACATCTTTTTATAACATTACTGTAAAATCCCATTTGAGTTACCTAGTTTTAGTCCAGATATTGCTCTCACCAAATTGTTAAGAGCTCTTAATAGATTGCAAGAGCTCTGTAAGCTATACAAAGCAAAATACCATATACTTAACCCATGTATCTGTGTTCAAACTGCTAACCGTCGCAAATTTTTACAAATATCCATGGAAAAATCTTCAGGGAAAAAGATGCTTTATCTATTTTTTAATACTGCAACTACAGTTTATATTTAATACGCGGGTAGGAAATGTCAAATTTACTGATATTTTAACAAAGCCGATAATAAAGACAATATTACAGATGTCCTATCCTGTTTACTTACTTTTGAGATATGCAATCCTTTACTAAATGAATTATCGGCTGGGGGTTGGAGTTGGACATTGTCATAAACTGACAAACTGATATTTACAGTTCACTTCAGGAGGCATGAAGAAAGAATAGTATGGTCAATTGTCAGGTTATTTAAGTAGTTAAACAAACAATACTAACCAATATCACCGCCCCCCTTTATCGGTCAAAGCAGCACATTGAGTGTCATCATTGTACTTACCAAAATGAATGGAATTGAAGTGAGTACTTGCTGTGATGAGACTGTCTGTATTGTAGCAAACCAAGAAGTTAAATGTTCGACCTTTTTCTAGCGAATACAGAAACGCCTCGCGAGAGATTATGTCGAAAGCATACAACTTGAGGACTTTATAACTTGCTTAAAAATTGAATAAGATTCCCCAATCGAAAAGATCATAACACCTGGAAAAGCCCCATAAAAAGATAAATTACTACCAGGTAATCTAGTAGAGTAGACGTGAAATGCCACGTGAAAGCATCAAAGACTATTTTAGTGTCGGTAGGTAGGATCAATGAAGTTTGTTTCCCTCATTAAAATGCTTTCCTTTTATGTTGCGCTAAATTCTCTAGCCGAGCATCAATCTCCGTTCTGTAATTTTGTCATCGATTAAACATTTAGCCATGCACTTTACCATCTAAATATCAAGTTAATTAACTATATACTACAAAGCCAACTTAGCACCATTCAATTCAAAAATGATTACAGGTTTCCAACAGTTTCTCATTCATACTCCAAATTTCCTTTTATGATTTGTTCGTAGAATCTCTGAAAAGCCACTTCGGGCTTGCTTGTAACCTACACTATGTAATTATTCTGCTTGCATGGGCTTAAGACTTGTCGTAAGTAATCGGTGTGATTCCTCCCAAGATCTTAATTCCGTCAATTGTGAATAGACTTAACTTTTCAATAGTTTAATTAACTTTTTTAGTGACTTCTGTCTGTACTGACTATTCTGGATTAAACTCCATGGAGGCAGCAGGATTAGTAAAAGCAATTTGTGTTTTTAGAGAGCTTTTTAGACTCGTCTCCATTTCTATAAATGTGTTATTGGAATGGCTTTACTTGCCGAGTTATCCTTCTTTCCGTATTATTCAAGATGAAAAATATCTCTGGAAGATTATTCTAGCTCTCTATACAATGACAGTATATTTGTAACCGTTTCTCCAAAATAAAAATAAAAAACGGTATTCTACGCTAGTACTAGTTTGGCGAAAATTAAAATCCTGAATTGCCATGCGGATGCTATAAAATTGACATCTTTTTGGTCCTCATGAATATAAAACGAGCCAGCTCATAATCTAAGGAATATTAAGGAAGGGAGGAAGATAGGATACTCGGTTGGAAATTGTTGCACTCCACAACTTACAACTTATTCTAACTTTGCCGTGGATTTAATTAAATTTTTCATAATGCATTTCCATTTGTTGTAATATATCTTTACTCATATACACCCACGAAACTATCTCCTCTCGTTTAGCATATCCCCCTCCAGCCTTCTCTAGTCGTTTCGTTGCGGTATGGTTACCCTAAATCCTCGCCATTATACCGCGGGTTATATATGATGCTTTGAAGCATATTTAACATGGGAGAGATACCCCTTTTAACATGTAAAGGATAGGCATGCGGTGTAATGAACTAGGGCGGTATATGGGCGAGGATTTAGGGTAGTATGTTAAATGAAGCTGTGGTCATATTAAGAACGGTCTGAAGACTAGCCCAAGAAAATATTCCACTTTGATTCCTTCTGCTGTGGTGTCCTTCTTCATGCATTTTCTCATGACTTTCTCACTTTCTTTGTGATATCTACTAAAATGTGTTTGGGTAGACAAAGTGTGTAGAGTTGTTCACATTCAGACTCTGTCTTGATGTCTTTTGAATCATCTTCTCATACTCTTTCCCTTTTTTTACTTCTAATTTGAAAAACTTTTGACTTGTTTTCTTGTCAGATTTTTACAGACAGAATTTTGTGACATACGTTTGCTATGTGTCTTGCCATCCCTCTCTACTCTTCCCAGTTTCCGAGCCACACTTTCTTGCTGCTTTGCTTGCTGTCTTGGTAAATCTCAAGCATGCATGGAATAATCTCACTTAAAAACTTAGGGAATAGGGAGGGAAGACGATTTACCGTTCAACAGAATTTTGTACACTGTTTTAGACGATGCTGTCTTGATATCTGTGTGACCAGTACAAATATTAACTGTACATTTTGACGAAGTAGCTCAACTTTAGTGAAGTATACAGCTAAAAACTCATTCGCATAATCCTATTCTATAATTTAGTAGAATTAATTATTGCTAACGACATTATAGAAGGCCGCAATTTTGATCCGATTATCTTCATTTTAGTCTCTAAAAATCACTTTTTCACATCTATTAATCATATTTTCTAACCAGCGTTGTACACATTGACCTTCGACCTCAGAAAGGTCAGAACCTGTAAAAATTCGCTTCAAAGTACCCCACCTACAGTTATCCTTGATCAATGTCGCCCATTTTGGTGTCAAATGAAAGGCGTTGACCTGGCAGTTGCATATAAATGGAATTTGCTTGGAGGGGTGTGTCCCTCGACCTAGTAAAGGTCAAAACTATGGCGCTACTGCAAACCTTGACCGATTTTGCACCCCTCGGTGTCAAACAAAAGGTATTGACCTGGCGGTTGCATGTAATTGTGAGTTGCTTGGTAAAATACAAATAAACGGCTGTAAGGCCGCACACAAATATATCGATAAGGCTGTCAGGCCAGGCACAAAAGGATCAAACGCGGCGTGTAAAACCACGATAGAAATGAGAAACACAAAACCTTCCTCGTCAGAAGTTAGTGATGGAATGAACTGAAAAAGGGGAAAACCCCTATAAGTACTATACATTTAACAGAAAGAGCACACATAAACTAAATTAAATACTATACGCGGAATCTCTTAGCCTAACATTACAAATCAGTAGGGGTAGGAAAAAAAGGATTTTGTCTCAAAGTTTGTATCAATTAGGCTCAATATTTGTCTCAAATAGGCTCAACAGGGATTTTGCTCTTGTTCTGAATGGGAAAGCTGACGAACACATTAGGAATGCTTGATAATATGGTCGATGGGTTACACTTAGACCACATCTTAGATGTTCGCAACTCGCCATGACCTTTCGTGATTCTTACAAGGTCAACGTTCAATTTGAGTCTGTGAGGCATATTGAGATTATACTAAAGAAGAAAATACACAAGGACATGTCTTGGTCCCCAATTAGGGAAACGCCGTGCCCGCGCCCTCTCGAAATATGCCCCGATGCCTAGGGCATATTCCCGGCGCTGCCTCATGCCCAAACGTTAAGTATAGGGCGCCTTAAATATTCAGGGCATTATGCCGTTTTTTGGGCATGCTCTGACGTCCTCGTCTCCTGGGCGCGTGGGCATGGTAAAACCCTACCCCCAATAGACCATTCCAATGACTTTTAGTGGATGCGTTAGGAGCCAATTACATTACACCGTTCCAAAAACTTAGGTATACTGTATATGTTCATATGAAATGGGTTAATAAGAGATTGTAAAACCTCTTTATGGGAATGCACTTTCACTCTGTCTGTCTAACTCTCGAACGGTTCCACTTTTTCAACTTCTGTTAGCGGATAATACTTTCTGTAGTTCTAACTTAGATTAGATACCTTGTAGACCACACCTTTCAAGGTCAAAGGTCACAGGTCACCAAACGTTTAAATAGCAACACCAGAGGGGTGTTGTTTCAAAGTTATTTACTAGTAGATTTCATTAGATTAGTTTACTATCGAAGTTAAACTTCCTGAATTTTCCCTACATTTGGTTCTGCATCTGCAGCACTATGTTTATGTGGATTGCAATACTAAACTTATGATATTAGGCTAAATCTGGTCACTATAGATTGATGCTCTATTACATATGGTCACTATGGGTAATCGGGTGCTTTTATTTGCCCCCGTGCTATTTAAGTCTAGTGATGTCATTTTCATTGATGTACCCTTAAAGTACTTTTCTCATTTAACACGCTTTTCCTATAATGAAAACTTCCTTGAAGAGATCATGAATATAGAGGGTCCTTGTCCTTTCTATCTAAGCTGTGCTTATACTTGCATGTTAAATTTTAGATACGACAAGGGGAAGCAGTAAGTACCAATTCTTTCTGTCTGCATTTGTTCATCGTATATGTCAGCGTGATCGTATGATGAGATGTTAAAGTCAAAACCTAAGCTTTAGACTACTTTATGTTAGAGCAAAGGAAGATATTTGGGATGACAAAAAGGGAACATAAATGCACAAGGGATTCAACGCTGAATGATAAAATATAGCGCTTTAAGAGTAGTTTATAATAGTTTTCATATCTCTCTTTCCATCATGCGAGCGATCTATGACGACGGTGACAATGTATTAGCAGCAAAAAGAGTGAAAAAGTAAGGATAAGGAATGACGGCGGACTAAACAACCTCATTTCTCGTGGAATTTCTATTTAAGTCACACGCTCAACGCTCTGCTTTTGCCCATTACGGACTTTATTCTTGATCATAGTTTATCATCCATTTGTCTGCTGACGTGTTGGCCTGTAGAAAAAGTAGATTTATTGCGTCTAAAGCATTCCCAAGATAATGAATAGAATAGCTAATTTCTTTTCATAAGCTGGATATCACAAAACCATTTTGCTGCATTTAATAATACATTAATTCATATACACTTTAACCAGATTCATGTCTACTGTTTCTAGAGACTGAGAGTATGCGTTTGTTGTAAGTTATGGAAACCCGCTTGCAAGGGCTGTTTTGCTATTATTATAACAATTAGAAGCGTAGTATCATCATGTCAGTTACAAGATGGGTTATTTTACTGTAGTTATTAAATGCTCAAAAAAATTGAAAAGTATGTGCTGCAGTGGGGACTTGAAGAACGACGTGAAATATACGTCAGCTCAGTATTTCAATTTTAATAATACTAATACTCAGTTTTGGTACTTAGGTTCTGCTTTACCGGATAATCGTTCTTTTCAATATGTTCATGCAAAGATGAGTCCATTATTACTTTCACTCTGTACTGTCTGCATACTTTTCTGAAAATAAAAATAACGCATTCACCCTTATTCCTCTTCTTGGCATAATAATAGAGTACTATTACAATTAGGTATAAAACGATTGCCAATATATGAAGAAAGGTTGCCACTAAGCTGTATTATGCAACCTCCTTCCTCCAGTTGCCAATTAGCGTCCACCGATCTAGTTACTACTTTCTCATGCAAGACTAACAACATCGTGATCATAATATCGGATACAGTAAATGATATGGAACTTTGCTGCTTTTGTATGCATATAATCAATCCCTTTCCAACATAATAATGCATTAAATGTACGGATAGATGCAAGCTATTTCCTCATCAACATTCTCCAATCGTCTACAAGACGATAAAGAAAAAATGTGGTCTTAAATCCAAGCATTTTTCAGGATTCAGCAAAGCCGGAAAATAGATTGCAAACATTCTTTAGTTATCCTGTAGGCTGTAGCAATATATTAAATGCAAGTAATGTGTTTTCAAGTATAATATTCTCTTTACAATGTAGTCTTTATCAATATTGGGTGAAAGTAAGTATATTTTATCTTCTGGGTTATAAAGTTCCATGCCCTCTTTGTCTGTTAACTTGATCTCATTAGCACATGTAAATATATAAGATTAATAACAAGCAACAGGGAAAAGTCAAGAGAAAGCAGCCCTGGCCGGCCGTAAGCACAATAAATGAAACGGTATGCTACGCGTTGCAAATGGTATGTTATAATGCACTGCACTGTAAGATCTGTGAGTCTGATTAATGACAACAAAATTCTGGTGAATATATGTTAGAACGAGTAGAGGACTTCCATCTAGACTATCCATATAAATAAAACCCAGTTGATTTTACGTTCCAGATATGTGTAGGTCTGTGTATGTCTGACCGCTATGTATACCCAAACGCGTTGTCCGATTCCAACGTGTAGTGCATCGTTTTAAAGGGGAGATCAAAGGGCAGCGTTTACGCTGGGATCGGGGTCAAGGGGGCTTATTAGGTTCATGAACGTTGTGGGACACATTATACATCAAATCACACTAAAATCAAGCCTATAAGCAAATAGAAGCAACGAAAAGGGTCCAAGGGCAAGTACCAAGGGGTTCCCGGGGGTTCCTCAGAAGGGGGGGGGGTGAGTTCCCTGGGGAGTAACACACGGGGGAGGCGGGAGTTCCCTGGGGAGTCAAGTATAAAGTCAAGTAGGAGTCATGTAGGGGGTAAATTAAGGGCCAAGTAGGGTTCAAAATAGGGGTCAAGTAGGAAGTCAAGTAATGTTTAAGTAGAAAGTCAAGTAGGGGGTCTAGTAAGGGTTCAAGTAGGAGTTAAGTAGGAATCAAGTAGGAGTTAAGTAGAAATCAAGTAGGAGTTAAGTAGCGTTCAAGTAGGGTACAAATGACGCAGAGGGAAGAAGAGTGGGTACCGTATTTCCGGAAATTACTCCCCCCCTGAAATAGCGCCCCCCCCCGGAATAACTCCCCCCTACCTTTCCATGTTAAAAATTTGAATTCGACATATCTTGCCCATTTTAAACGTTTTTTCAATTTTTCCTTTGAAACAATAACTCCCCAGGAGAGTAATTTCCGGAAATACGGTACATTCATTGGTTTACTCTGGCCAAATTTTACGTCACTGAGAGACCCCTGTATTGTACGCTGACATCTATCTATTCGTATACTCACTGTAAGTGCCGGGTATGGGGATGGTCTACTTTAGGAAAATTAAAGCGTCTTTAAGCGGATGTATTTCACTGAGCTCATGTTATATAATATGGGATTATCCGCTATATCCATACATAATACCCACTGACTTTTGAATGTACTGAAAAGAATTTTTAACCCTACCCTTCACATGTTAAACTCGCTCCGCCCATCCCAATTGCTTTATCAAAGACAACCCTACCATTTCCCATATTCATACGGGCTTGTCCGCCTAGTCTCATCTATAAGATACACACCCTGTATATAGATCATTCATTCCGAACCCAAATCTCACGTCGGGCAAACGCGCACTGCCCTATTCAAGTTATAAATTCCAACCAAAATGGTAATAAAACCTACACCTATTTGAATTAAGTTTGCTCTTAAAAATTCTACTGAAAGATTCCTTCATTAACGCCTATCCCGTGATAAAACTAGAGTATCCTGATTGTCGTTTGACTGCTGCAGTGGCATGCTTCGAGAAATGTGTATATTAAACCCTCTTTTTCCACCCTTTTACGGTTTCCTTCACTTGCATTAAACTAAATTCACTCTTTTTAAACCCTACTTCCACAAATTTTGACTAGATGGATAAAAATGGTATATCCCACCACACAAAATACGAAAATTACAACTTCTACTGACCCACTGGTAAAATGTACCTCCAATATTGTTTTACATTCTGCAGCAATAATAAAATGATATAAAGGGGGGGGGTCACTGACCAAGATCAAATACAACCAGATAATTTGTAGTATTCTATTTCCTAACTTTGAACCAATGCGATCCTGAGGGATGATGTTAACCTTACTTTTCACTATCAACTACTTAGTATTCTATGTAAACTCTAAGGAATGAAAGGATGAATCGAGATGTTAGATATTCCTCTATCACCTGCACCGGTTCTTATGCATTCAGGGTGCTACTTGAGTAATTTATCTCAACACATTTTTGTGCTTCGCTTAATTTCATTAGCAATAGCTGGAGAAGGTTATTACAGATTAAAAGCCTCCTGTAGGTAAACCAATTCATAATTTACTTTAGGTAATTACTAAAGGTACTTTGAATTAAATACTTAGAAGATAGATGACATCTTTTAGGTTTCAATTCAATATGACCATTTTGTATTCCTTATTGTGAAAAAACCGGATGGGTATTGACATTGATGATATACTACATAAATAAGTTTCGATACAAAACTTTCTCCTACTGGCTGCGTGGGCTAGAATAATAATTATTTAATACAGATAATATTGATCTAACATTATTTTTTAGCTCAAACAACCCTCTAGCTAATTAGGAGAATCCGCACCTAGAATTCTCTACTATAAAAACTAAAACAAGGGATATTTAATGATTCAATTTAATTCGCATTAAGCTCTAAATGATCAAAGTGTAGCTTAACATATAAAATATTCCACGTCTTAAGTTGCTTTGTTTCTTATACGTCTCCTGATACATTTTAGCAACCAACCCTTGTGCTTCTCCAGTGTTATGCTGGATGAAAAAGGGCGTACTAGTAGATGTTATAGTTATTCATACACTTTATTCCTGTTTCACTGAAGAAGATCAGTATCGCAGAATGGAAGGATGGACGAAGTGAGGGTGGTTGGTGATGTGATTCATCTAGTACATTGGTTGCACAAACAACTGGCTCGAGCGTTGGTTGATATAAGGAATAAAGTCCGTTTCCGTGCTTCCATCACCCAACTACTGCTTTCACAGAACCCTCCTTTCCTTACTATTCCTACTATGAGAAGCTGCAGCTTTTATCATGCCCAATTCTAATAAGAACATTGGACATTTTAGTGAAACTCTCCCTCTATGCTGCATACTCTTAATACGAATGTACATACTGCCATCACGGCAGAGAAAGCATGCTTCAACTCTCGGAACATTTTCTCCCTAGGTCTTTGCTCAAATACTTTTCAGTCTCTGAACCTCCCTTGCAGTAAGTACAACTGTTCAATCCATAACTCTCGTACTCTTTCATAGTAGTTAGATTGAAAGGGGGGGAAATGCATTAAAAAAACTATCAGGCTTTAACTTAAGCCCGAGAAAAATCAGCTTAGGAAACTTTACGCTACTATCTATCAACCTTAGCGTGGTATTAGGTGGTTTATATTTATATTGTATTTTAAGTTATACCTTTACTGATAAATGCAAACCTTGTGTGCCTGTTTAATAATGTGTGTGCGTGTGTAAAAAGTGTGGTCGGAGTGTCAGTGGTCGTACAGTGGACTGTTATTTTGGTGAGAATAAATGTCTTCCTTTTATTTTGCCAGATTTTAAACAGTATCTTCAAATAGATTTTTATTTTCAGTATTAGTAAATAAGTAACATGATGATTTCATTATCTCTGTAGTAGCCAGGGGCAGTTCATGGGATGTGCGTGAGTGTCACAGTTGGTATAAAATGAAGTATGCAGAGGTTGTAATGTATTCATGCATCAAAGAAAGACGTACACAAGCTGGTCTTTTATAGACGGATATTGGCACTACGGATCGCATGGTCTTCCAATTTTGCTGTCAGCAACAGATAGATTCACAGACATTGTAAAAAAGCAGGTTAACCTAAACCTAAAGCATATCATTCAATAACTACTGACTGGAAGTAAAAGTTGAAGGCTTTACTGGCCTTCGTACATCTGAAAGAAATCATAATTTACTACTCTGCATTCGGCAAGACAAAGATATTTTGTGTCAAATACTTCTACAATTTTTGCTTTTTTAGCGAGCATTACAAAACCTTTGGCTATTGGCATTTCACTACACGTAGTTTGGTTGTACACTTCTTTTAACATTGTTTCTGGCACAATCATTCGAGAATGTCATCAAACACTTTTCGTAATGCAAATAGAATGCTTGTTAAGATATTTATAAGAAGTGAGCTCAGTAATTTTAAATTGTGGTAAATAATAGGAGGGAAAGGAAGGGAGCAGTCATAACTAATACCTGTTTGGTTGCTTAAAAGGAGAAAGTAAGTGTCCAACCATGGGAATGTAGACTTACTGCGTAGTGAAAAGATTAAATGTTAATGAATAAAGAGCTTTGAACAAAGGTTTCAGTTTTAGAGCTGAGTTGATAAGAGTTTGGATTGTATGTGATGATAAAATTGGTGGCAGGCTTGCTTCTTGATGCTGGCAATGACAATGAGTTCGATCTCTAAGAAACTACTTTTGCTCCAGGCCTTTTTTAACTGCAAATAAAAGCTAGAGAGACTTCCCTGTTTCATGTAGAGTTCGTATATACCACTGGTACAGTATTTATTGTGCTGTGCATGTAGCATTATGTCACAAGAGTTAGTTACCGTATTACCCGATTTAATTTGCCCCCCGGAATAGTTCCCCACCCAGTTATAATTCTCCAGGGGTTCGGGCCATTTGAAATATTAATTCCCCTTTCCAAAATAATTCCCATCTCTCAAATTGAGGAGTTTCTGGTAAGAAACATGGAAATTAAACAGAAAATTATGAAGGGAAGAACTGGTACAAAAGTTCAGTTGACAATGCCATTTTAAATGCAGGAAACTACCGTAGTTTTGACTATGGCCCCGGCTACTATTAAATTTGTGACCTTTTTGAGGGTTAAAATTATCCTAACAGCAAATCCGTACAAAAACCAAGATACCTTTCAAAAGTAGAGATTACGTTCTACATCACTAAACTTTGGAATGCTTTTTGGAACATCTAACACAAAATCACTAACATTTTAAAATTGCAATTTAAAAAATTCGGCTAACTTTTATTTAAATGATTCATATTCTTTAATTGTAGTTACTGAATTTCAGTCTTAAAATAATTTTTGATTACTGAGAATGGCTGGTTCATTTTTTTAATAAATTAATAGTTTATAATTTCTGTGAAACTGAAAGTAAAATTTCTTTACAAAAACACAGTATTTCTATGAAATTAAAATAAATAACATTGATGATATTGTTAGTGAATTAATGACTGAAGGTTATTTTAACCTTTTAATGAACTTCAAGCCCGGAACACAAGGAAAATAACTTTACTTAACCACCTTTAAACCAGAAATTCAGCAAACAATTTTTAAAGTCTATTTTTTGGTAGAAATTTACTTAAAACTTACTACTAACACTATCAAAATGTCGGAGTCCAAAACAAAAAATGCAATTGAAATAATAAAGTCCCACCCCGGAATAGTTTCCCACCCCGGTTTGATTCCTCACGGCAAATCGGAGTTTGAAAAAATAATTCCCCAGGGGAATTAAAACGGGAAATACGGTAATCTTAATTTATCTGTAGGCTCCATTCCTTTCTTCCTCCAACCGACCATCACCTTTAGGGCTTGAAGAGTGAATAAAGTTTGCTTTCGAGAATAAGAAGTTTATGTACGTGTGATAAAGGGAAGTGATGAACTTTACGTCAACTACAAGCCTACAAGTTGCTACTAAACATACTTACATACGTAAAGCAAGTCAAGAGTGTATTACAACTAACGAGCAGATATGTATGTGTATGTATGTATGTTTACTTTTAGCAAGTAGATAGTAAAAATAATAGCGGATGATACACCTCTTCGATGAGCACTAGTTCTTTTGGAGAAACCGTTGACCACACCTTTTGTGCATAACGACAACGAGAAAGGAACTTCTATCTGTGAAAGAAGAACTATTTGGGAAATTGGGACGTCCGGTAAGTGTAAATTGATTTATTGACATTCTTCCGAATGCCCAATTTACGGATGGGGCTCACTCACCGTAAATAAATCTTTTCTTTTTCTCATTATAACGGTTTTCAAGTACCTTTCGTACTGCAGAAGAACGCTCATCGCGAATTCAGACAGAGGTTTTTGTACATTACGTAATAAAGAAAGGATAAGTTTATTTATTTACTCACTTATCGACAACTTTTGCACTGTCTTTCTGTTCCATATCCTAATTTTACGGGAAATTAAATTGGCGTTTAAACTCCATCGAGTGGAATGAAAGCTGGTTTGAGGATCAATGATGAGTGCAAATCTTATAATTAACTTAACTGACTGACAACGCTTTCACCACAATGTTTCACTTTGCGTTTGACGTTCAATCTGTATGGGGGTTTAACGTGGTTAGTTTTGGTACTTGGTAGCGTCATGCGATACTCAATCCATCCCTTCTGCTACATGCTGTCTGACATGCAGTTCACTCTACTCTGCATTGAATTATTTCTCAACATTTTACCCATGCTCGACACATGCGACTATTATGTACTACTATGTCACATATGAATAGCCCAACAAGAACATCAGCATCAGCAGCACGGATGCAACATGAAAACAATGTAAATACCTTTCTGCAAAAGTATTGTAAGAATGTACATTTTGTCATGCACTCTGTCCTCGTTGTAAGCGGTGTATTGCTGATGCAAGCTGGTGCTCCAGAGTGAAAGTAGTTGCACTTACTTGGTTTGGTGGCTGGTGATTGTGATGTACTTTCTTGTGGAGGTTACTTTATAATTATGTTATGAGCACATGCAACAAATTTAAACGGGAGTAGGATAAACCAGCATTATATGCATGTCTCTGTCTGTTGTGTGTGTGCGAAAGGGATAGTACCGTATTTCCTGGTTTAGTCCCCTGACAAAGAAGAAGGAGACCCCACCCCGTATGTCCGTATGTATTAAACAAATTTAAAGTTCAGGTTCACCAGTCAAGCTGTCTGCAGTATAGAAAATATAATTAGGCAAATTTAACCATAATAATCTGTTCGTTCATTGGCATTAGGGACCTATGGTGAAGCATAGTTAATAATTATTATAAAAAAGGGTGATGGCAATTTATGCTTTTCCTTTGAGGTGACATATATTCCGTTAGCTAGAGTAGTTTAAACAACGATAGCTGGCTAAGGTAGGCGTATGATGAACTATTTCCGTATTTCCGGTTTTAACTCTCCGCCGGAATTGTGCCCCCCCCCCCGGATAACCGAACTTCTCTACCGTTCCACCTTAGAACATAAATTTTTGGTTGCAATGAAACATTTTTAAATGCGTGTAGAATTAAAAAAATAACTGGTCTGTTTTAAGCTGCACGAATTGGTGAAGCAATTAAACACAAATGAGTGTCACAAACGCAAAGCCCCCTTGGAGATTAAAGTGGACACAGTACAGTATTGTATATACAGTGCCGTTTCGGTTGTATGTCAATGTTCGAAAACCCAAAGTTCGAACGCCTAAAGTTCGACTTTTTTGGTGCGAAGGCCTTTAAATCGAAAAAACGAAAGTTCGAAAGCCTGCAGTTCGAAATTTTACAACTTGTGCTGCTCTGTCCTTCTTTTTATTATTCCTGCCGTATATTATTTGCATTATCTATGCATGGGATAATTAGCCTATCCGGTATGATTGCCTGCAAGCAAGTGATAAGAGATTCACAACAATGTGGAAATGCATTGAAATACTGAGAAAAGAACAAAATCACTGGGAAATGGAGCTGGAAAAAATTAAAACAGGAATGGGTAAACCTAAGCAGAGAAAGTATCTCTTGCTGGATAAAAGGCTGAACACAATTATAGAAGGATACAACACACTATACACTACTAAAGAGTATCTATTAGCTGGAGAAAACTGCTTAAAATTGTCTCATTGGTAATGCTGTTTTAGCTAATCTTATGTAATTTATGAAGCTGGTCTTGGATTGAACTTAATAAAATGTATTGTAAATAACTTCTGTTTTCGAACATTAGGTTTTCGAAAATAAAAACTTTATTTCGAAGTTTTTTCGAACTTCAGGACATCAAACTTACGACTTCGGAACATAAAAACTCGCACATTCGACCGATCACTGCCGTTTCAATGCAAATTAAAATTGAGCCAATATTCTTTGACAGCTTTCTCTCACTAGCGTTATCGTATATCCTTATTTTATTTCCCCAATCTGGTGTTGTAAAATAAATTTTTAGAACAAACTGAAAAATAGGAATAATAGGTGTCCTTACATCTTTGTTAAGGTTAACGTCAACCTAACTAAGTTCTATAAAATACACATAAGTACTAACAGGCCGTGGGTATTTGCATGACATTTAGTTAGACATGCATGGTGGCATATTCCTTTTGTGAAGGACGGATAGCTAAGATTCATTTAACTATGTAATATTTGATAGACAGGGCTGCGGTTTTAGGGCTTTATAGAAGAGAATTGAGTTTTTACAGAATGAGTAAAACGGATAATGATAATCTGTTCCTGGTCTACTATTCATTTTCGTTTAAAATTGCTGTACTTGGGACCCAGAAAAAAATGATAATATGGCACTAATATTTTACGAAGACTACTGTAGTGAAACTCCTCTTAAGCTTATACATTTATGTGGGAACAGTGGGAAAGCCAAAATCAATACTGAAGAAATTCAATTCGTTCAGCAGGAAGTGGTATTCTTTCATCAATCAGCCAACAGTGGTTAAGTCTGGTTAAGGTAGAACTTCCATGTATTTGGTTGAGATTGCTGATGCTTACTTTAACTAAAGTGAAAGTCAATCATTTTTCTCATTTGATAAGTTAGCTTAGTACAACATATCCTTCAGAAACTACTAGCTGAGGGCAAAAGTTGATAAAATCAATATTTATACAAAATAAGTTTAACTATAAAAACATTTCAGTTACTTCGCCAAGAGTTTAACATCCAAAACAACCTGATTCTGACATGTTTAACCCGATTTTGAAACTATCACCAACAAATCTGAATTTAGTAAATTACAAAGAAGACCCATTTTTAGCGTGTCCAATGCTTGTGTAACTACCGTAAGTACGACTTATGCAAGGTTGAATTTTATAGATTAAAAGGAAGCTTATTGAATTCAGTTTCAATAGAAACACGTATTTATATCCATTCGGGTCCCACGGGTAACAAAATATAAAAGACTACTTTTGGAAGTTTGTTTAAAAGTTGTTAAAAACGTTAAGTAATTATGCTCAAATTTCAACGTTTTACAGACCCCGGAAATAAAGACCGGTCAAAAAATTTTAAGGTAGTTTTTCTCAATTTCTAACCAAAATTCATAAATATAGGATACCAATTTATTATTGGTTTCACATAGCAGTAGGACGCAGGGCTTGGACAGACTTGTCTAACTGCAGGTCGCTTCCATACTAGGCTACTACAAAATCTATATTCTACCTTATTTAAATTTTTTGTCCCTTCTTGTTTTGCCTATTGCGTCTAGGATTGTAGAAAATAGTTCACTAATTGCAATTAGCTCCTGGCGCATACACTAGAGAGACAATTTTACTATGTATTGCAAATGAAGGTTGAAAAGGGGTCTGATACGCTGCGGTAAATTAGATTGCTGTCAGCTCAAGAATAATAGCCGTACGCCTTTTAGTTGGACTTTGACTCGCCATTCACTCAGCATTGATTAAATTTGAAGAGATCGCCCTAGAGAAATCAAATGGCGTTTACTAAGTAGACGTCAACACATTCTTCACTATGCAGCTTCTTCGGTGCGACTTTTTCGTACACTATTTCACCTGCAGAAAGCAGCGGGTAGCATACACCTTCAACCACCCGTCGGAAGACTTTGTAAGAATCCTCTTCATCTCTGTCGTTTTCACTGAAAGAGAGAAACCAATACATTTATGACGGTGATAAGAACTCCACATCCCAAGACTGAAACTTAATAAAGCCAAAGTAACGCATATAGAGTCTGTTATTACGACCACCATATTCAATATGATTCGCTAGTCAGAATAGCTCTTCTTTCCCCAACTCTCTCTCTACCAAAAGTTTCATTCACGATACAATAATGTATGATTGCTTTTCATGGATTTGTATCTGTCAACCATCCCTATGATGTCAGTGCTCCAAAGCGTAAGCAACAACATCTACGAAGTACGAGTCCCTCAGACCTTCTCCCTTTGTCACCTCTTAGACTGTTGGATGGAATACGGATCTCTATTACTTTGTGAACACTTTCACCAATCTCCAGCGAAATAGTAGAGATGTATGACAGCAAACAGGCCCACTCATCCAAATAACAGTCAGAAGACCTGACAGAAGGTATCGATTGCAGCCAGACAGAGTCAAAGGAGAGCGATTCGTCCCCTTTAATGTCGTGACTCTATAGGAGCGTATGTGCGTTTAGGGAAAGCAAAGTTTCGAAGAGAGTTTAGAATTAACTTTAATGCCAGGAATAGTTTGCTTACACGTTCATATTTACTTTCCCTAGCTTCAGCAGTGTCAGGCTCTTCAGGGATGAAAGGATTGGGAATATTGGTTTATTTTGTCTAATAAGCTGATAGGGAATCTAAACTTTGGGACTTAGGACCGCTGGCTTGTTAAGGTTCCTAGTAACTTTAGCAACCGAATAAATTGCAGGCAGGTGGATAGGTGGCTACTTAAATTCCGTTCATTCATGTCAATTAATGCCAAAGTAAATCCTAATTCAGTCCCCATCATCCATGCAATGACGATGGGAAGCTGGGAAAGTTCATTGTAAGAGTAGAAGCACTAAGAAGGATATTTTATCATCCGTACAACTGATTAACTCCACAGGAATAGAATGAAACACATCATTTCTGTTTCCATATCCATATAGCCTACTGAATGCTCATGCTTTCATTCTACCCATTCAATATGACAAAGATAGAGAATAATGAGCAGGTATTCAGTTTAGCAAGAGTAACAGGAGATTAGGTCGTTAAATAGACTTTAATTTAGGACTTCTTACTCACAGATATAGACCCTCAGTTGAAATGTGTAATTAAATATGTGATGATGATAATCCATGTTAGATTGCCTTCGAATTTGAATTTTGAGAGCGTTAACTGATTATTAGTAATACAACCCATACATGCATCTGAATTTATGGTACCGATCGTAATAAAGCCTTGCATAATTAATATAACTAAGTGAGAAGTACTGGTCTTGTATCGTGGCAGTAAATTTTACAATTATAGTACAACCGCGGCATAAACTAACTAGTTAGCGCAAGAACGTCAACTGTAAATTAAAAAAATGGACTAAGACTGCATTATGTGCCATGAGTAATTCCGTTGGACCATCACGGGGATCAAATTCTCATATTCAATAAATCATCTCTATAAATATAATCCAGTTGACTTTACTTTCCAGATGTGTGGTTTTGTCTCGGCATGTCTGACCGCTCGCTATGCATTCCCAAACGCGTTGGAAGATTTGCATGTGCCAAGGATAGTTTAAAAGAAATAAATACAGAGTAGTAATCAGTTATTAAGCAACGACAGTGTTCCGGTGCACAACCATACATGGGCCCTTAAAAAGAAGTCAAATATACCCTTACATAGAAAAGAAGATCGTATCTATTAAAAGGTTTTTACAAGCTGGGAAGGATGGAACAAACTATGAAGATCCAAAAGTACCCATGAAACGCTTCTAAGGACTTCACACATGGGCTTATCCACCTATGAATAATGAGGTTGATTGAGAGGTTCCTCAGTTGTAAAAATAAAAAAGGCGTATTTTGAATTAATCATTCCAGTGGCTAGATCAAAGTGTACTCGGTATTAGCTATATGCTGTAAACGTGAAAAGTTCCATAACTTGCTCATATAATAAAGAACAAGAACTGGCCCAATAGAATTACACATTTTCAACTGTAAGCATGCAAGAAATATCTCAAAGCAAAGGGTAAAGTTTGCTCTAGATAACACAACCTTCTACGTTATTTCTACCATTTAAATTTTTGGTAATTTGGCCTCATTATAAAATGAGGCCATAGCATTATTAACGGATTATTTTCCATTCTCATAAGGCGTGATAACCATAACTCATATCTGTGACAAACCCTTCATCTCATTTAGGAACAAGAACTTAACCGAGTTTAAAATGGAACCTTTGTTAAATGACTGTCATTGAAAGCAGGCGGGCATGGGTTAGAAAGAAAGTGCTTTCTAATCCAATTTATACACAAGCTATTGTAAAGTCAACTCAATCACTGATGAAGCTTAAAAAGTACAAGGATTAAAAAATCTATGTTATGAAGCACAATTGAAGATTGAATATTTGTGGTTTCACTTTGCTATTCGGACAGGTCATGCAAATACCACAAAGCTTTTTATTCACTACCCTTCTTCTGTCCCCGTCTATAACCGATCTGCTTTCTAAAGTTATTTTCAAGCAGAAATATAACCAATAAAGACACCATATTCATTTATAGAAACTTAAAAATAGAAAAGTATCATGAACAGACGCGTGTTTGAATGTTGAGCTTGAGGGTTGTTTGATATATAATATGATGTATGGGTCATAGAATGGGAGATTTTCTGGTGACGGTTTGTGGTGTGTTTGGAATCGTCGGGTTTCTTATTATCCTTTTCTGCCACTATTTCCAAGGATGGACATGGACCAGAAGTTACATTTTCAACTCAACTACTGAAGAAAAAATGGTCCTTACAAAGCCGGGCCACTTTGATTCAAATGGATGCATGGTTAGTCTGAGTACATTAAAGGTTCCTCAGTTGAAGCCTACCCAGTTAGATAGACTAGACTGTGTAGTTAGAACGTTAGAATAGAGCTGATTGTTTGTTTCTGTGTTTAAATCTTAACTTTTGCTTTCTTGGAAGACTGGAATAGGTTAACATCGGCGTACGCTTTAAAATAAATCAAACTTAACCGAAGAAAATATAGATTACACTTTATATGACCTACGAACTTTAGTGAAAACTTGGGCAAACTATAGCAGGTTCCGCTTTTGAACAACTCGCCCAACTTATGCTGTATTAAGTCAGAGCTTTAAAAAGTAGCGTACTCCTATTTCAGAAATTCAGGATGGCTTGCGGACAAAGCACAAAATGTGTACCCAAATAGACAAAAACTGAAAATGTATTTTTGCTTACTGTTTTTAGTCACAGCGATAAAAATAAGTAGTAAACGATTGCTAATTGCTTGCTGGACGATTTTGTACATTCTTGGTTCAACCTTTTCGGCTCATTTTTCCAACCCGCATAAGGAATGTGCTAGATAAAACAGTCTTACAACTCGTGAATACAACTAAGTGTGTACCAGCTAACAATTAGGTCATTGGCTGCGGTACTCTACCTTAATGAATTTTAAGACCAAAACTAGTAATCAACTTTAGCAGCTTCTTCACCTTCAGTTTAAAATATAAACAGATACTACGCCTATAACACCCATGAAAAGCCTAATATGTACTCACTAACTGACCAAATCAAGTGAATATAACACACTTGAAAAATACGTTACAGTGCTATTTACTCCTAATTGATCTTGAATTCGACTTTTAAGCGACTTCCACTTCGAATGTAATGACATAGTTTAGTTTCATGCAATTATAGTTACTATGAGGCACTTCTACGAAAGACTCTGAATGTTTTCGTATCACTACTTAACAAATTATTAAGCTAAACTTGATATGGACTGCATGCTTGTTGCACACCTGTTTTGTGCAGTTTTTGCATGGGATCCCATCTAAAACTAATAAATATGTGTGGAATGGCCAATAAATTCAGCGTACATACAATGCAACATGTACTATGTTGTAGTAGTAGAAGCACGTTCATTTTTTTAATTAGACAACTACACTGTTTCTACTGAAATCTTAACATGATTATGAATAGTTTGCAAAATGTTTTTATTAACTTTTTCTATTGATTTAACAATTTCATTAACGTTTTATGATAAAACTACCAAATTATTTCATATTTTCAGATTTCCAATTCAGATTCCGAATTTAATGTCTCAGGAAGGGGAAGCTTCAGAAGGTTTGATAAAACAGATTGTGACTATTCCCTACTGCGACAAGGGAGTTGTACTTCACTAAGCAGGCCGTCTTCAGCGATTCCACCACAACCACTACGAATTGCTCCAGTTCCTCCGTGCATCGGTGGTCCTTCACCATCGCAAGTATCCTTCGACTCCGCTTTCACTACTGCCCCTTCATCCCCTGCATTGTTAAATCCAGCCTTCACAATTCCGCTAAAGCAAGGTAACTCGGTGTCCTCCACTCCTCCCCAGGGGGATGGTGGGGGAAGCAACTCTTCTATCGGAGGATTTCCAAACTTCTCCTCAAACAATCCTTTTCTCCCACTTATTCAAGCTTCGACTCAGTTTTTATCGCAAAAATTTCAAGCATTGCAACAGCCTGCTCCCAATGGCTCTGTAATGGCGAATAATCAGCAGTATCCGGTACAAACCCAGTCTGCAAGCATGAACCCAACGCCAACCACACATCCCTTGCTGCCACCAAGCCTTAGACAGCCTGTTATGGGCCAAGACAGCCATCGCCAAGCCGTTGATGGATCTTTGACCTCCTCTTCTTGTGAATCTACCTCAACGGCTCCAAGTAGTAGTGGGCTTAGCATGGGAGAAATACTATTTTCATCTCCGCCAGCGTACTCAATACTTAGTCGTGATAGCACCAATTCACAAAGTTTAGAGAATAGAGAAGCCAATCTCGTGACATATGGTCCAGTTGGAAAGACTAGCGGCCAGAGTCCAATCAATCAGGCTGATGATGGAGGAGAGCAGCTTTTATCCGAATCCAACTACATTCAATCTAGTACGACGGTAAGTTCTGAGACAGAGCTGGTACATGAGAAAGCTATCGAACCAGAACATCAGCTTAGAACACAAATAACGCAGCACCCAGGTATGCCAAATATGAGTACGAAAGTCTCAGAGCCAGTTTATAAGAAAGAGCATCATGGTAGCCCCACTAGGATGAGAGATAGACAAAGGAAAATGGAGTTTACCCTTCAACATCTCCAAAGCAATCAGGAGGAGCGATCCATTTCCAAGAAGCATTACAATCCTGACTCTTCCTATCCCATTTCTACTTCTTATGTTCCCAAAACTTTGATGGAAACTGGAACTGCAGGGATTGTTGGTACTGGTGGGAATATAGGCAAGCCCTTGTTTCGATCCCCATATAATACAACAGGTCATCACTCCGTAGTTCCTCCACTAACAGAAGTTGACGAGCCTATAGACTCATCTGCTTCCGGTGAAACAATATACACGGACAACAGGAGAGAAAGGTCTTCATTGGTTGGGCAAACGCGAGCAAGAAGCCTAGAAAATGAAGAGATGAAAAGTAGGTCTCTTTTGGAAACGATGAGAGAGGAAATTAGACTGGAAAATGAAAGAATGGCGGATGCTACCAAGAGTTTAATGATGGAGGAGGATTTTTTGCCAGAAAAATTCAGAAATAATGGTAACTCAGCAGTGATTACTAAAGAAGCAGCAAAACCGGCCATACCACCTTCCGATCTCCCAATACAAAGTAGCTCTCAGAAAGTAGTGCAACAGACCTCTTTTTCGTATGTCTCTGATAAGGGTAAAGTGCTGAAAAATAAGCAGATCTTCAGTAGAAGTCTGCCATTCTCGAATCAAATACAAGACATCCCTAACACTAGTAATATTTATCGTCAAAATGGAAGTGTGGGTATCAGCTCTGTTCCAGAAGCTTCCTCCTCATCTCTATCTTCAGTTCCGAATTGTGGGGCAAAACCTCCACAGAATTATATTAACTTTAGTTCATCTTTATCAACTACAACTGGGACCAAAATTAGTGATGGGGATGGTATTCCCCTCACTAGCAGTGTATGTAGTGGAGTAAATAGTGTACCCCCAGTGGTAGTTCAATTTAAAAATACTCGATCTTTTTCTCTCCGTCAATCATCAACCGATAGCATTGGATCTGAAGGATCAGACAATGGGAGTCCGGATGGAGCTATGCCATTACTTCAGAGAGCTATGTCTTGCGATTCCGTCAGTTCCGATACTTCAATTGTCTTGGGAGATCTCGAACCTCCACATGTCACAGGAAGTCTTTGTATTGGCCTCGAATATGATAGGTAAGAGCAAACTAGATCCTCAGGCTAAACCTTGTAAGCTTAATTCCTTTACGTTCCATCTTCCCATCCACTCCAAAAAGAAACATGTAATGCTGGTGGTTCCAGAACGTAAAAGGGTTTATCATAGCTGCCTACAAAACAAAAGGTTGCAATACTCTCTTTCAAAGGAGTTAATCTGAAGATCTGAAAGTCCGTATGCCTCAATGCACTGACTACAAAATGTCGTGTTCTTTTGCAAGATAGTCAACAACAGAGAGGGCAATCACTGCAAAAGTAAACATTACGTTTTCTTTAGTTCTGTCTATCAAAGATAAATAGCAAATTTAATAAATTTTAATCAAATTGAACTGCTTGCATGCAGATATCTTAGGGAACCATCACTGCTAGTTATTTGGCAAATATCTCTGTTCGATAGTCTGCTTTCCATTCTAGACTGCATGCATCTTTCCTGGTCATTTTCCGTTGATCCTTCTTTCAGATTCTTTCAGACAGATTCATTTTTGTTTTTATAGTTTAAATCTACGAGCACCATAAAAGAAATTTCCCGATCATTTATTTCAAAATAGCCAGCTAATTTTGTTTCTACTAGAGTAGGAAACGTTTTCCGTGTAATTTACTTGGTTACTAAGAGAGTCGAGTTAAAAATACATTATTCTATTCATTAGCTAAAAATACTATTCATTAGCTGCCTTATCATTTACTGTTAATTAAAAGTATGAATTTTGTTAGAAGGAAGGTAAAGTAGATCAAAGAAACAACGTGATAATTTTCTTACTTTTCTTAAATTAAATTAATTCTTTGCTTTAATTAAAGTTGTACAAAGAAAATTTTGCAGTAGTTGGCAATTAGTCGTAATAAATAAAACCGTACTTGGCATCGCCTTAAATCCCTAACAAAGCTAATGAAGAGACTATTGAACTAACGACCTTTCATAGAACAATAGAGGTTCAACTTTTTAAACATCAATCGAGAATTTATATGAACAGCTATTGAAAATATCGGAAAAAGGCTGACAAAACAAGTCTTCTTCTATAGTTAAATTATCAAGGTAAAGTAGTGGAAGAATAGGAATTAATAATAGCGTATTCTATCCGAGCACTCCATTCCTGATTCCTTTTTATTTTTCAGCCTTAAATAGTTCAAACCAAACTCGAGTGACTAGTCTTTTTCATGGTCGTCACAGTGAAAAAAGTTTTAATTTTAATCGACAATCTCTTATTGTGCTGAGCTTTAGTATTCTTTGAATAGTAAAAAAGACTGTGAGAGGAAGTTCTTGTAGTACGTAGGAAGACAAACTCTTGCCTGCACCGGTGAATATCTGGCAAATGTTTTATTTCTCATAATTGAACAAAGCTGTGCAATACGTGAATAGTGTAAAACGAGGCTAGGCATTCCTGGTTTGTCATTCTAAAGAATTACTCTGACTAAACTTACGTGTATAAAACGCAAAAAGAAAAGAGGTTTCTGTACTTTTTCTGTTCAAACCTACTATGAAAACTTAATTAAATAGCAGATAAATCCAAAGGTGAATTTAGCAAAAGACCAGAAAAACAGAGTGGCTTTGTACAGAATCTGGGGGCTCTCACTCTTGTAAAATACTTTTATAAACTAAAATCCTTAATTGTTATTTTGGTCATACTTTACTTGAATTCACAACCACATCTTTGCTACTTGTATCTTCTCTAATTAATCATACATTAATACCGAGAGCTTAAAGTAGTTTTGTTTCCTTAGTCTATTTCCCAAAAAAACATGGTGAAGCATAATGTAACATGGCGTTTTAAATCCTCTGCTCTTATAATGAAGACACTCTCAGTTATTTAAATACAACCAGTATGTGATAGTGGAGAAAGTTAAAATGTCCTAGACGTAAGTTTAGGCCGAATTTTAATATCCATTTTTCTGCAACAATAGTCTAAGTAAAACCCAATGCGCGTCCAAGACATTGCGGGGACGAGCGAAATTTAGTAAATCCTATGCAGAAAAAATACTTAAGGACGTTGATCAGTTTAAAGTAGCTTTGGCGACTGACCGGTGACCTTTCGAAAAATATTTAATCAACCGACCCCCACTACTTCTAAAATACCAATAGCACATAACATGAATTCTCCATTAAAAACTGATTCAGGTGGGTCAAATCGGTTGTGCGTATGTGACGTACAGCCTTGGAGATATTTGCTCTCCAAGTTTTTTTTTAACTGTCAACAACGGTTACGCTTAGGCTTGCAGTAATACATCAACGCTAATTGTATCATTTGATAGAAAATTCAATTTCGGAGGGCATATCCCCCTTATTAAGCACTTTTGATAAAAATTTAAGAAGTTATATGCAAAACTATCAAGAGATGGAAGAGTAAGTCCGATCGGTCAAAATGACCCCCACTGGCCTGGATGTTCGAAAAATATTGTTGTTCTAATTTTGTTCAAAAGTAACAAATAACCTATAATTTTTGCTAAAATCCAAAGTCGGTCCCGTGGGGGTCAAATGGACACGACCGGGTGAAAAGTTTAAAAAATAGCGTATGTCTACTTTTGTTCAAAAGTAACAAATAACCGATTAAGTTTACTAGAATCCAAAGTTTTAGGGACCCGTGGGAGTCACAGCAACCCCCACCGGCCAGAAATTTCCAAAAATATTTTATAGAAATAAGCTTTAAACCCACAGGGTAGTAAAGAAACATTAAACAAAAAGGGAAAAGCAACGGGGTGTGGGGGCTGTGCCCCCACATAAAACACAGCGGCTGATAACAAATGAAATCGTCGTAATGATGTAATGAAGCCCATAAGAAAAGTAATCAGTTATTGTCCCCGAACACGGACGCAGACTTGAAAAAGTCAAACGGCCAGCACGGTGATAAAACAATTGACTGGTCTCAAATAGCTGCTTGGATGAGGTTTTTTAATTTCGAACTGATCAACGTCCTTAAGTGCTCAAAGAGGAATTTGAATGTCATGCAATAGTAACCCAACATCACAGGAACCACTGCATCAGTAAGAAGAGGCTAAATCATATATGAGGTTGGTAGAAAGGTCTGGGAAAAGGAAGAGCACGTTGGGAAAAGTCTTTGATAAAATAATCATTAAAAGTACTAAGTATGGGGTTTAGCAAACACTTGTCTAAAGGCTGATCTCGGGCAAGATCCTGCAAGTACATAATTGCTTCTTTCTAGTGCCAAAGGATTTAATTTGGCGAAGCGTCCGTTGACCGTTGATACTTCTTCAATAAGCTTTTCTTGTTAGACACTCAGCATGTAAAGTTAAACTTAACGTGAACTCATTCATTATTAAAACGTGAACCGAACTTTATAAAAGTTCGTCTGGAGCTATTTTAGGAATTAGGATAGGAAGGAAACATATATTAAGCAGGACTGTAGTGAAGTCACATAATAATGTGCGTCTTAGTTTTTAAAATCTAATTATTGCTGTCGAAAGTCCTCATGTGCAATTCATAATAATATCCTAATTACTCCCTGTGGAGTAAACTTTTTCTCGTTTCACTGGCTCTACCTGTCTTGTCTGAATAAACGAGTCCGGTGCAGTAGCAGTATCATAATAATATGTTGCAAGCTGCAGGTTCCAGGCTGAAAAGTTATTTACTATGAAAGCTACCTAAAATACTTATTAGTAGCAGACGATTACATTTTTAAACAAGAGTTAAGTTATTTCTGAGCACTGGTTCGTAAATTCAATGTCAATACTCGACATGTTATTTTAGTAAATCCTATACAGTCTATATGCCTGTTCTTTATTAATTTATAGTGTGAAGTGCCTAAATTTCCCTTCCTTTTGCCTTTTTCCACTTTAGATGATTGTGTTCATTACTGCCTCTTTTTGTTAATTTTTAACTCAATAATATCATTTGCTTTATGGGAGCTCAGTTATATTTGATATACGAGAAATTTACAATTTAATTTCCATAATAAAGCTCTCTAAACTTTTTTTGAGAAAGATGATTTTAATCAGTACCGTGAGCTGAAGTTCGATAACTATCCATCACTGTCTCTAGACTTTCTCTCAAGTCAAACTAAAGCGAAGGCCATATTAAAATCAAATTGATTTTTAATCCGGTACACAGTAAGTATAAGTATATAATAGAGTAGCACTCAATTATTTTAACTGAATAAGCTTCAGTTTCCAAGTTTCAATAGCCTTTCAGAAATTATTCCTACCTTCTCAAATGAACACAAACACGTTGCACATTCAGCATCATCGTCTAAAGTTCTGTGCAAAATACAGCTTGCCAATTGTTATAGAAATCATTCCAAATTTGGAAATGTACAGTATTTCAAGCTAGATTATGATATTAAACCAAAGGTCAGTAATTTTTCTGCAGGACAAACAAATTGAATGTAGGCAATTGTCCAAGTTTATGCAACAATTTTTGCTGAACGACGATCATTACACCTTTTTGTATATAACGAATACAAGGGATTGCAAAAACTCAACCAATAAATTTAAAAAACTGAAAGTTATGGGTGAAGTCGTATCTCTGACTGCTTCCTTTAGAAAAAATTATAGCCGTTCAGTACTTAAAAAACAGCTTTTTCACATTTCATTGAATTAATTCTCCATAATCTAAAATTGATCTACTGAAAACTAACACAGAAAGCTTTTGAAAAAATGAAAAACATGCCTCAATCCTACTTCATTTCTTTACCCCGCCTCACCTTTATTCCCCTGCACTGAACGTCGTAGTCGACGTCTAGAAAATGCATAAATCACTGATGAATTTTTAATACACAGCGAAACTGCGGATTTATTGGTTAATGTTGTCGAAGCTAAAGAGTTAGAAGGCTCTGATCCCAGCACTGCAGCTCCATTCGACTCCTACGTGCGTGTCTACCTTCTACCTGATAAAACTACAAATATGCAGACCCGGGTAAGCACATTCTGTTATTATTATACTCTTGACAATAATTAATTTGATCAATAACACATTGCATACTGCAGTACACAGTTCAAGCAAAGCAAACGCCAAACGCCCTTTCAACTATAGTTTTAACTAAACCCTCGTTAAATAGTTATGACTGGGTATGTCTTGTAAGGTAATGCCCGCCCGTGTATTTTGTTCCTCTACCCTGTAAACTGTTAAGCATTGCATCAACAGAATATATCATGAGAGAGCTGGATCATGTTATTTATATTATTATAAATACATTGAAACATAATGGCAAACCAGAAACCAACCAACAAGTTTCCAACATTTACAAAGTCAGAGAATCCATAATTCCTACTGTTGGCTACCTTTTGCCCTGTCTACCCATGCATGTTTTCTCCCATATGTTACACATACATACGCTTTATCCATGGTAAGATTTCTTTGCGATTTTTCAGCCATCAGAACGGCGAGGCAGGGCAAATCTGCTGCTGGAAAGATAAACAACTTACGCATAGTAGTTCCCGACTTAGCGGCAAACGACTTAGTGGCAAACGGCATAGTGCCGAGAACGTGGTGACTAACCGACTGGAAGGCAAATAGACTTAAGCCATACAGGCAAACGGCGAGAAGGCTGACACATAAACCATGGAAGACGATACACAAAAAACCAATATTATTGAATATTTTGCTCAATATTGATTTGCAGTTTCATTTTATACGGAAACCCTAAGAGATTAATAAAGCTGATACCATTTACCTAAGTCCGTTTACATTCCAAGCCTTCCACCAAGTCCTTGCTTCTTTGCCACTGAGTCGTTGCCACCAAGTCGTATGCCAGTAAGTCGTAGGCTCCAAGTCTACAGAAGAAGTGGTATAAGTGGATTCGGCTTTTTGACTCGTCGTCATTGTAGTATAAAAAGGGAACGTAGGATGTGATGGAAATAAATAAGAGAATGGATTGGTTGGATTATGCAAATTGGATGGATTTATTGTAGTATTTTATATTTCTGTCCGTTTATTGCAGGTCTACAGAAAGTCATTGAACCCCGTTTATAGAGAGAAGTTTATGTTCGGACTAGAAACAATGGAATTACCTCTGAGAACCCTGGTCTTTTACCTATATGCTACTGATAAGCGTTCCAACACATTGGTCGGTGAGGCTGAGCTCAGACTAAGGGACTTGGATATATATCAACCAACCACAACCTGGCTTCAACTAACAGACACTGGACAGGTTTGTAAGATATATGGAAGTGGAGTACTTCTTTTTCCAGGATTTTATAAATAATACTGCATTATCGGCAGAACCACACCTACAGACAGAAATGGAGTATACTGTACAGTGAAGTGTACTCTAAACTTGCATCTCTATAATGAGTATGGTGAAAGTCACACTTCTTTACTCCTAAGAAGGATCTGAAGAGATTAAAGAGAGTGAGATATAGATTAATTTATAAAATTACTAATGGAATGCTAGTAGTGTCAATGTAGGTGAGGCAGAAGGCAGGCTAATCGGCTCAATTCTCAAATAAAGATTCAAATAGAATGAAACAGTCTAATTTTATGATTTCACACAGATTCAGATTACCGTATTTCCAGAAATTACTCCCCCCTGAATAACTCCCCCCTGGAAGAAAATCCCTCTATCCTTTCCATGTTAAAAGTTTTTCAATTTTTGCTTTGAAAATTAACTCCCCCGGGAGAGTAATTTCCGGAAATACGGTATGTGTTTCCTATTTTACTGACCCTCCAAAACGTGCATGTTTCTCCATTAGTACTTTTCCATTTGAGGTTTCATCCTAGATCTATTGATGTTCTTTGGGGAAATTAAAATACTGTAATTAAAGAAAATGATTACAAAGTAAAACAAAACTTGAGAGACGTAGACTGACCGTAATTTAACCGTTTTCTGCTTATGTCGGGAAAACTAGTGGCTTCAGCTTCATTGGGTAGGTCGGTTGGCCTATTTACAAAGTGGAATTAACTTTATAAAAGGTTCTTTGACATCTGAGATTATTTCGTGGGGGGGGGGAGGGAGAGAAGAAGTACCGTAAATCCCGTTTTTTAAGCCGCCCCTGTTGATAAGCCGCATTGTAGAATGCGGCATAATGTAAACTTATCTGCCTTTTGAAACTTAGTTCATTAGATGCAATCATCTTTCATTCATTCATTTCCTTCACCTAAACATATCTTTAACCATTTAGCCTCTCAATTATTAAACTCCTGATACTTTTTACTCACCTAAAAGCCTAGCCACAATAAAATGGCGAAAGATAGATTTGGAGTGATTTCAAATATTAACATACCCTATATCAGGTAAACCCACCCTTTATCAGCCTAACTGCCATCCTCCTTCTCTCTGTTCTGTAGTTGTGATACGATGCCTGCTTCAAGGAAGAATCCCTATCCCGACTGTTTTCTCAATTTGTTCTTCATATAAGTTGACAGAGATGGATTCATTCAGCTCCGTAAATTTGTTTACGATGATGATCATTGTAACTTAGACGGGGAAATCTGCCTTAATTTTTAGAAACATCGTATAACTTTCTGGTTGTAGTGAACCCTCTTTAATGCGTGGGTTGCTTCTTTATCATCCGTGCGTAGTCAGTCCATGAGCTTTTGTATAGCGACCACTTCTTACCTATTGACATAATATGTACTGCATCTGCATGGCGGATAGATGATAGGTTGGAAAACCAATAGTATTTTTCTCAATAGCCTATGTGTATGGAAGCTTCATTCCAAGTTACTCTTAACGCTTCTCATTATTACGCAAAATTTCAAAGGCTGCTGAATCCTCATGTTACGTTGGTAGAAAAGTTGCGAGTTACATATTTGGCAGTTGATTAGCATAGTCCTACTAGCTCATTAAGTAGATATATTGCGGAGAGTAAATTGATCTGGGTGCTTAAGTAAGACTGGAGGATACGATACTACAGTAAGTTGTAGTTATATGCAGTAAAAAGGATGGTTGTTTAAAACTTTTTCAACAGCGCGTATGGAAAGTTCTTGGTATCCTCTCCTCGTACCAAGCAACTTAAACGAATTTCTCAATTCTTCGTAGAACGTAAGATTAGAGCAGCAGATCGAGTTACTCTACCTCGTTTTATGTTATCGTGATAAAGGAGAAATTCAGTTGATTTCCTATTTTATTTTCCAGCGGGGTGGAGAATCAGGGGAAATCATGTTTTCCCTGTCTTATCTTCCAACGGCTGAAAGACTCACTGTAGTTGTTGTGAAGGCCAGAAGCTTAAAGTTTCCCCATGAACGGGAAACTGGAGACCCTTTTGTCAAAGTAAGTTTTTAGAGCATTATTAAAGGTCACCTGGAGTAATATAGGTTTTAAATTAATAAGAGTTACAATGCGGAAACAGCCGAAATACTCACTGCAATGCAGTGTTCCAAATATAACTACTGCTTCAGTTTAGCTTACATTAATCCTTGCTTTCTACACCTTTACATGCTCCATCTTTATTTTATAGGTCTATTTGTTGCAAAAGGGTAAAAAAGTAAGCAAAAAGAAAAGCTCAACTAAACGAGGAGAGAGGAATCCAATCTTTAATGAAGCTATGATCTTCAGTGTACCTGCCCATGCACTTCAGGTAGATCATTTATTAACTCTTTCTACTCAAAGTACTCATCATAAAAAGACTTTTAGGAGTACGGACCCTGTAATTTGTACCAAAATATTTTGTATTTTGTTAGCCATATTTTTAAAAGTAGTACTACACATGGGATATAATTTTAAGAAGTTAGTTTATTGCATTGGCTCCGTTAAAATTGTCATCATTCTTAGATATCTTGTAATTTCTTCGAAATAAGTCATACAGGACAAGAGACGTATACAACTGTAAAATGTTAAATCATCATGTTATGCATCATTTTACAGTTGCATACGTTCGATTCACCCTCAGTTTGGCAAATCTTGTTTTGGAAAAACCAGAAACCTGACATTGGCAAACGATTTAAATGGCTTTTGCAAAGTGGCAAAAAAGTAACTTATGAAAATGCAAAGTGGCAAATTATCAAAAACAACATTTAGTCCGTTTATTATCTTACAACAATTCAACTCAGCTTAAACAATCTCAATTCATTGTAACCCTCTCAGCCAGCTACTTTTTTAAAATCGAAACGTGAAATTGGAGAACCGTTTTACATTCTTTATCGTAACTCTTATTTCGATTCGATTCGAGAAATTTCGCGTAACTTATAATTATACCTGCGAAATTGTTTTATTTGAAGTGGAAGATTATGCTTAACGAGTATTTTCAACGTTTTAGTGAAGGTTAGAGTAGGGCTAAAGGCAGTGAAAGGGACTGAGTATCATTCTCTGAGCTCTACGAATGAATATGAGAATATGCAGATTGAGCTGAGAAGCTAATCATTTTTTCAATTTTGCCACCACCAACTACAGCGTTTTAAAAATTCTAATTTTTTTCAGTTTTGCCACAGTGAGTTTTCGGTTTTCATTTTTAGGTTCGAATTTTTGCCAAACTGAGGGAATACCGCATAACATATAGGGTACTAAAAAATTAAAAGCTGAATATGCCCTATATCCCCGAATTACATTTTGTTTCTAAAAGCATCATGTTCAATGGCTTTCGAAATCCACAGAATTGAACCCGGTTATATTTCGGGGGGTATATGGTATGTAGCGTCTAGACGGCAGATTTAGGCATAAGTTATGTTTAGTATAGCTTGTGAGTAATTTTTTAAGTTTATACGGCTGCAAGTGAAGCTCAAAGACTTAACTGTCAGTGTTCCTTTGCTAATTTCATTTCCATTCACATTTAGTACAATAAAAGTACATATTGTAAGCCTTGTGGATTACAACTGGAGAAAACAAAAGACTCGAGATAGATTTTTCCGCATTGTTCACTGTAAGGACAGCCGTTCAATAGTATATATTTTATTTAGGTTAGGTTATTGAATGTTGGCTATGCTGGTTTAGTTTATATGTGCACTGTATTGAGTTTTGTTGTAATAAATTTTACAGACAATCCAGTTGCGAATAACTGTTGCTGACAGTAGTGAGATAGAGGGTAGAGCTTTCTCGGTGGGACATGTTATTGTGGGATCGTCTGCAGCAGGAAAATCTCTCAGCCATTGGAATCAAATGTTATCATCCCTTAGGAAACCTATTGCCATGTGGCATCCGTTGCGAAAGTAGTAATATCATATCCAAAGAAATGTCCTTATCAGAATCAGAATGGTACTTTCTCAACTCAATACCCCCGTAAAACGAGATATTTGTGAAACTTTATTGAAAATGAAAATCATTGGTGAAAACATGAAAAGCATAGTATTTAACTTATACTACCAGAAACCCATTCTGGATGACTAAACTATAGATAAACCGCAGAAGATAGGAGATAAAAATAAAATATGGATCGAAATCGAAGCTGGCATCATACTAAAAAGTGCTGCCTGTTATTGGATTGAGAACACTGCTAAAATAGTAGACATATTTTTATTTCAATCAACGACACGATCTTAACTACTATACATAGGGCTATCAGTTAGATTGAAATGTCTGTTGTAACATAAAGCTGGCTTAATCATGTCAATAAGCAATCGTCGTCTTCATAATTTTGTTAACTTTTATTTTCAGTTAGAAACGAAACTTGACGACATTAAACTGAATTTCATTGAACAAATGCGTACCTCTAGTACAGTAGGTTGGTAAACTAAACCCAAGAATTTAATAAAATGACGTAAGCCAGCGCTGAATGACTTTCTTTGTGACATGTCCAATGTTTTGTTACTTGACACTTAATGTACTACTCGTGCAGGCAGGAAGAAAAAGTTTCAAGTCAACTTAACGTTGTATTTCCATGTATGAGTGTAAAGGGGGAACCAGATTTAGATAAAACCAAAAAAACCTGACTGACTTAGTAAATAAGCGCTATTACATAACTTGAAGATTTATGCAGTGCTCTTTGTAATTGCTCTTTGACATGATAAACTTTGGTTGAAGTACGTTCATTTTCATTTACGTATAAACATATACCATGCCTAAAACGGTACTCGTACCTTTCCTGTATTCAGTATCTTTGAAACGTTGCTTATCCAACGGTTAACGTCAGTACACATATTTCACTATCCAATTTCGAATTTTATGTTTAGACCATTTTCATTATAAGATGCTTTACCCCACTATGATTTTAATAACTCTTGCCTTAATTCTGTGACAATGAGGTTCCAATTTAAATCATTAAATAATTCGGTATAGCCAGTACCCTTGCTTGTTGTCTAAATATAATACTACTCCGATACATATTGAGCTGAATTTAGCTAATTATAATCAACAATTGATAATCAATTTCTCCAATAGGCCTAAACCGGTGCAGTTGTTCTGTAATGTTTACAAACTACTGCTGCATGCTGCTTCTCATTTATTGGGTTAGTGCATTAAAGAATAATCAGACAAGAACTAACTTTTGGTCATGCATAAATGTATGCATGTTTGATTTAAACCTGATGACGACTTACTACTTACTATAAAATGGTAGAAAACACTATGGTTCTCTGGCTGATTAATAAAAACTTAATAATTAACTTTAAAAAGTGGTGTAACATACATATATATGTACATACTCTAGCACAGTTACTCCTAAAATTTAGTCAAGCTTTAGTATTAGCCATTAGCCATAGTATTTCTATTGCTGTATTGTTAATCTTCAGTCTAGAAAAAAAATCATTATCAACAAGAAAATCGTGCTACATATTCCTATCAAAAGGATCTAAACTGAGGGACCATATAAATTGCATTCTGTAATATTCTAGGGTAAACGTTGTAAAATAGGAATCATAGTACTAGTATAGTACCAGTTAAGAGGGCTTGGAGTTTGCGGTACACTTTTATCAAGCACGTTTGTTGTCACTAATTTTAGGAATTTAGAGACTTGATCAAAGCTAATTAATGTTTTATGTTCGCTCTAAACAAAGTACTCATTCTCCAACTAAATTATAGTTATTAACTCTGATGAATCTTCTTCAAAGCTTAGAATTACAAACACAGAGAACCCTGAAGTTATCACTACTTATATAATTCATGCAATATGCGTGAGAGATGACGAGGTACATGTTCTGTTACATTTCACCTGTTGTTCTGCTAGGACTAAAATTGTAGTTGTAACGATTCAAAACTATAGACAGTTTTGTTGTATAATACAGAAATAGTCAGTAAGAACTTATTAAGCTTGAAATAAGCATAATTTTTGGGAATAGGCGTAATTGTTGGAAAATTAAGAAATAAATATCATGTTGCAAAACTAATGGAATTATATTATTACTGTTATGGTATGCATGCAAGCAAACGCATTTATATTTCTCTTGTTGAGGCCAAATCACGCTTTTTAAAACTAAGCTACCTAAATACACACTTTGTAATGAAGTTGTCTGTGGTAAATCCTTGTCAAACACTTCAAGTTCAGTAATGAGTTTAGGGAAAATGAAAAACCAGCCCTTACCCAAAGTGAAATGGAAGAACTTTAAATCGAATCGTGTGGTAAGTTCTGAGTCAACAGACTGCCAGAAAACTCAATTAGCAGGTCACCAATTGAAAGGTACGAGGTAAATGTTAAAAGGATTTCAATCATTTTTAAGTCCTGATTCTAACTCCTGTTGTGAAGTACAGCATCTGGGTCTATGCATCTCATCTTAAAACGATCAGAGGAATCGCATCATGGCAAATAATGTCTACTACTAATGTAACTAATTTGTAACGTCCTAGATTGAACTAAAAATGATATGCTACGAGACTAACATTTGTAATATCTTTGCTAAGGAACAAGTTATTTACTTCTTGGCTTTCAATTTCTCTTCTGAAAACCGGATTTGCGATTCATGTCTGTTGTTGGTCCCCCTACCCTCAGCGACGCATCTTCACATTGTTCACATTCATAAAATTGGTTCATCTCAAAACACATAGAACCAACGCATAACAACTATTCTACTTTTCAGGGTCCTTTTAGTAAAATTGGGTTCTGAAAATTGATCAAATAGGATTTTTTAAATATCGTTTAAATTATTTACGATTTTTTCCCTGAAACTTCTTGTAGGCTTAATATAGCATTAAAATGTGGTTAAAATTAAGTACTTTGTTCTGTTTTTTATTTGGGGTCACAAATGGAATGCTGGCTGACCTATACTTAAATAAGGACAAATTTGGTGAGTATCCAAAATATCGCAGTAACAATAACAATAGTAGTTAATTAACAGTTGCTTTGTTGTTTGCCGGAACTTTTATTAATTTTATTTTGGGTTTAATCCATCACGGAAATGAATCATTATTTATCGTCATCATACATCTAAATCTACCAAGATTAAATAAATATCTCAAATACTGTCACCGTTTCTTCAGGGATTACTCATTGCATAAATGTTTCAGGGGAGTATTTTAAACTGGAAATAAACGAGAAAGGATGCACAAATGTTCCATTAAATTGGGAAAATCAAGCAGTTTCTGTAGATACCCATGGAAGTTGCATAAAATTATATGACCTTCCATACTGCAGAGGAAAATACGTTGCTCTCCAACCCTATCATGGAACATTCCAAGATAATCTTAATACTCTGGGATTCAGCAAAGTCGTTAGCTCTGCAAGTCCTTGCGGTCCTAAAGGTGATTTTTAGCTTCGTTTCTAAATTCCAGTCTGGATGACATGATTTTAAGATAATAAAAGAGTGTAACTTCGTAACAAGTACTTTTATTTACATGCCCTTGTTAAATTATCGCAGTTCCAACTGGTCGATACTACATCCAAAATGGAGCCGATGGTTCTGTAAGTCTTATTTTTATAATATCTATCCCATAATCGAAAAGGCTTATGAAATTACAGCTCATTTGTTTAAATTAGGTCCTTACAATCGAAACGCGAAACCAGACTCCAGTAGCTCGGGCTCATGCATTCAAGCCGTACATTTCCAAAGGCCAACAATTCCAAGTGGAACGAGTAAGATATATATAATATATATATGTGATAAAAATAGAGACTTTTATATCATTTTCCTAGTTATGATAATTCTCCCACAACACTACTCACATTTTACAGTTGTATATTTTTCTTTATTGAATATAGGCAAAAAATAATCTTTACTTTCCATCGCTCTCTTTCTCTCTTATAAAATAAAATAGGTTTCTCTAGCAGACTACGAAATCATTCCCAGAGTTCACCAAAACCTGAATCCAGTCACGTATGATTTGTCCATTTCCAAAAGCTCCAGTCCCGTCCGGAGAACTTGGAAAATAGAAAGTGTCTATCGCGGAAGATATATCATAAAAAATGAATGGAGCAATAGATGCTTGTACAAGGCGTAAGTTTTTATTATTTGCTCTTGTTTTGTCTCTCGGCCTCTATTTGCTCTTACTTCATTTCTGCCTTTTCATTCAATACATGCATACAATCCTGTTTGTAACAGAAGAAATAAAAGTATATGTATTTCGTGCAACAAATAAATACCGAAAGAGCATTCTGTACAATGTACGATCCAGAATACAATGCTTTCTAAAAGTTTAGAAATGAATGAGTACTTTTCACAATCCTTCATCATGATCGGGTTATCCTTTGTCTACAGAGACAATGGAAAAGTGGAGGAGCACGAGTGTGTTGCTTGGTCACCAAATCAAGAATGGATCTTCCGCAGTATCAAAGTCAAACCATATTTCCCGAGCAAAGAGGACCTGAAGAAGAAACCACTCCGTCCCGATGATGACTTTCCCTTCGAGCCCTTGGACGATGCTTTCTCTCCGGTTCCATACAATCCCTTGAGTAGTTTCAGACCTCCGTCCCCAGACGGTGGGAGTAAGAAACAGCAGAAAGGGGGAGATAAGAAGGGTAAGAAGCCCGTACAGATTCAAAGGCCTGGACCTTTGGTCATTAATCCTGGAGAGCCCTTCCCACCCGTTCTGCCTTACCCTATTCTCCCACAAAATAACGGAGGTGGAGGCAAAAACAAGCCACAAGGGTCCCCTCCAGTTCCTCAGATTCGGCATCCTGGTCCATTACCGTTCCCAGTTGAACCTATCATTAAGGACGTTAACAGCCTCATTTACTCTCCATTTGATACGTTCGACCTCTTCCGTAATAATGGCACGAGCAAGGACGTGAAGAAAAACAATAAGAACAAAGAACAAGATGATAAAAAAAGCGAGGAAATAAGTGAAGAGAAAAATAGTAAGAGCGACGAAACGAAAAGTGAGGAGGAAGAAGACGATTTAGACGACAGCTCCCACGAGGGTGATGACAATGACGGTAGTGACGAGGGCAGAAGACGGCCGGGACATGGAAAGAGGCCGAGACCTAGACCACATCAGCGACCAGGACCTCCCGGACCTTCCAAGAAATCGGTTGTCAAGTATTCAGACTATAGATTACGGTATTAAGAAGCTTGCCTTTTATGTTGGCAGAGAATGCATTGCAACAACAAATAATCATCAGACATTGTAGTTATTATATTAAGGTCACTACAAATTCCTTTTAAAGGCTATAAATTATTAGGGAATACTTTTATTTTTATATAACGTGTATTTCTTAACAGGAGTATGTAAAATGTATAATTAATTAAAATACATGAAAAACAGCCGTATCACAATTTTCCTATCACTCATTATTATTGCGGCATTATATTTTTATTATTTATTATATTATTTATTTAAAAAAAATTCAAATCAAATCATTTAAAAAATAAAATCCTCTCGATCGCTTTTAAATTTGCAGGACTTTCAGTGTAACGAAATATTAAATTGTGCCTTGTGGCTTTATTCCAGCAAGCGTTTGAGAAACATTCCATAACTTCTGTTGCACTGCAGGATCACTGGCAGTGGGACTAGGTTCTCGTTGCATACAATTCGCAAAAAACGATCCACCAGCATGTTCTATGTCTGGAGATAATGATACATATACCACACCATCGGCACCTTCCTTTGGCGTCTACAAATAAGAGTAAACTCGAGTTTATACATGACTAGACCTCAAGGGAAGCTAGCCAGCTCCCCAAATATTGTAATTTACCCTTCCCTAGTTCCGCCATTCCTCTTACATGTTTCCCCCAGTCATCTTACTTTCCCACTGTCCCCTACCCCGCTCCCCTTTTCCTTTTCCCCTGTTCCCCTTATCACCGGCCTCAGTAATTCCGTCTCCAGCTACTACTTCCCCTCGTCCCTCTTCATTAGTAGCCTCTTCCCCAGTTCCAACGCCCTCACTATCACTTCCCCAGTTATGTCACCCTGCGTTTATCCTTCCCCTCCCTTTCCCAAGTTTCAACATATATTAGAAGTATCCTCCGCCCTCCTCCTCCCTTCCCCTCCCAAGTTTTAACATATACCAGAAGCTTCCTCCTTCCCCTCGTCCCTCATCATTAGTTACTTCTTCCGCAGTTCCAACGCCCTCACTATCACTTCCCCAGCTACGCCACTCTATGTTTATTCTTCCCCTCCCCCTCCCAAGTTTTAAAATATAGTAGAGGTTTCCTCCGTCTTCCTTCTCCCTCCCCTCCCAAGTTTCAACTTATATTAGAAGCTTCCCCCGTCCCCCTTCTGCCTACCCCTCCCAAGTTTTAACATATACCAGAAGCTTTTTCCTTCCCCCTCCCCCTCTTAAGTTTCTACATGTATCAGAAGCTTCGCCCGTCCCCCTTCCCCCTCTTAAGTTTTCACATATACCAGAAGCTTTCTCCTTCCCCCTCTCCCTCTTAAGTTTCAACATATATCAGAAGCTTCCTCCGTCCCCCTCTTAAGTTTTCACATATACCAGAAGCTTTCTCCTTCCCCCTCCCCCACTTAAGTTTCTACATATATCAGAAGCTTCGCCGGTTCCCCTTCCCCCTCTTAAGTTTTCACATATACCAGAAGCTTTCTCCTTCCCCCTCCCCCTCTTAAGTTTTCACATATACCAGAAGCTTTCTCCTTCCCCCTCCCCCTCTTAAGTTTCAACATATATCAGAAGTACCTTAAAAAATGGTTTTAAGAGGAATTGGGTAATCTTGTACCCCAAGACGTTCCGATACAAGTCAGTACTGACTATTCCAGGGTGCAAGGAATATACTCGGACATTGAGACCATTTGCCATCATCCGGTTATCCATTTCCTTTGTTGAGACGACCTGCATCAACTTGGATCTCATGTAGCTCATGTGCTTGCAATACATCTTGCTGTTAAATACAGTGCGGTCAGTAAATATGTATCCAATCCAAACGAAGTTTTCGAATTATTTTTATTCCATGACTACAAGTAGAATTCTGACCTATCTAGGCTACAGAAATGTACAGGGTACCTTAATACAAACGTTTGAATTTTGTCTAAATAGAGTTATTCCTCTGCCTTTTCTTGGTCTATTTGCACGATTGTTTTTTATTGAATAACTACTTAATTGCTCGATTGTTGGGCTGAAGACCCAATAGTCAGTTGGGTCTTCAGCCCAACAAATTGCTGGACGATACAGTCTGAAATCATCATGAATGAGTATCAGATAAGGATTGAACTTCCTGATTTTTTTAAACTGACCTAAACAAGTCCCCAAATCAAACTAAAATGAATAACTCAAAACTTAAGAACAGCAAATTCGTTCTGGTTGAGTTATTAGAGCAAAAGTTCTATCCTTATCTGATACTAATCTTCGTTTCAGACACTATCGTCCAGTAATTCAGTAGTTATTTCATGAAAACAATCGAGCAAATAGGCCAAAAAATCATAGGCGCAACCACGAGGGGGTACCAGAAGGTACAAATAGCATTCAAGGATCGGAGAGGTGTGGCTGTAGGGAGCCTGCTTTACATAAAGGATAGGATCTTTCAGCAATTCTAGGGGGATATTGGAAAACCAGGGGAAACAATCTATCCTCGTATCCCCAGGGTTTACCCAATGCAAGAAATGGCAGAGGAATAACTCCATTTAGACAAAATCCTAATGTTCGCATTCATCTGATGTAGCTGGAAGCTTAATAATTCCAAAAAATTTGCCAAAATAATACCCATGTGGTAAGTGGGGAAATAGCAGTGTGAGCCGAGGGGCTGGAGGTGCGAAGGTTGTACAGACATTGTTTTAGAGAAAGGGTTAACACGGCCGCGTTGAGTTTACCTTCTGCGGTCTCTTCCTGCTCGCCTTGGCTCTAACTTTTCGACCAACCAGGTGACACTCTGACCGTTCAACGAATAAGGAGATCGTGACCTTACAAGAGCGAAGAAAGAGACCCCAAAGGTCAGCTCAACGCAGCCGTTTTAACCCTCTCTAAAAAAGAATCTGAACAAATGCTTTCTCTGCCCTTTTGCTTTGTCACTTCTCCACTTACCATTTTGGAATTATTACCCTTCCAGCTACATTACCCTGCACATTCAGTAGTCACATATTTACCGGAATCATATCTGTATTCCTGAAATACTATGGTATCAAAGTAAGTCGAAAAGTTTGGTTGGATACATATTTACCGACTGCCCCGTATATGAACAATTATTGTTTTTTTACTCTTTTTCCATAGCATAAATGACAGAAAATGTGTAGAATGTTAGTTATCCCTTTGCCACTTTTCTAAAATAATCCCCTCAGCATATTTAAGCGTTATGATGCAGCTAACTGTTCATCTCATGCATTTATGCTTTTCGGCGTTTAAAGCGTTATTTTAAGGACCCTGGAATTAATTCAGATAATAAAACAATAATAACCATAGTTTAAAGTACCTCATGTTCAGGTCAGTGAAGTCAATCGTTCCCCCATAATTAGCACACGATGTGACGTTAACCACTCTACTAGCTCGGTTACTATTTCCCCCACTGCTTAGCAAAGGCAATAGAAGGTTAGTTAGTAGGAAATGGCTGAGATAATTTATCTGAAACTGGGACTCAAATCCATCGTCAGTTATCCGATAAGGCGTAAACATGACCCCAGCTTTGTTGTGCATTCGGCATTTAGTTAAATCATTGTAAGATTATATTTTCGTCATGAGAATAGTTAGGGTTAAATTACTTTCTATGTAAAAAATTGTATACCATTGTTGATTAGAATACTGATGGATTTATCCTTCTTTACTAAGGTGTCTGCAAATTCTTTGACTGAATCCAAAGATTCCAGATCAAGATGGATAACTTCCGCAGTTCCAAGAATTATACCTTCCCCTCTTATCGTTTTTATTAACTTCAGCCCAGACGCTTCACTTCTGCAACCTTTGAAATTCATTACACGAACTTAGAAAGATGACACAAGGTAACATTTTCCAATCTAAATGTGTTTTTCATGCAAACCTAATATAACATTCATGTCTACGCAAAGTAGCTGCCGCACAACCTCGGCTCCGATTCCTCTAGTCCCTCCAGTGATTACAGCCATTTCATCAGTACGCTTTGTCGTGGCTGTAAAAATTGTTTTTAAACCAACTAAACAGCCAATTCGGCAGCCCGAAAAAGGTCTATTTTACCAAAGAAAGGAAGTTTAATGAATAATCCATTGGATATTTGCTAACAAGCCATGCAGCAGTCAAGCAACTTAAAAGTAAAAAGGTATGCAGCTTAGGTACAGCCTCAAATATTGATTGCGAATTAATGAGTTATTAATTCCATTTACATGTCTCTGTTCATATTTAAGGTAAGCTAATCCAACTCACTTTCCAAATTTAGTTTTTGATGCCTTGTAAAAGTTTCCATCTGAAAAATCAAAAGGGGTACACGATTAGTTTTGGCTAGTATAGCAGCAACCCAACACAAAAACTAGGAAACATAAAAGATGAAAATAAAATACCATGGCGAACTTCAAAGCGCAACTGTAGCAGCTTACAAAATTCCCCAACCTTATCAAACATCCTGATAACCCTCCTCCCTTAGTTGCGCCAGCCAATTCTTCGCTAGTCTTTATCGGTGAGTGCATGTCAGGATGAATGGAATTTTTAAAACGTCCCTTTTTGTAACGATTGAAAATTGAAATTTTCTTTGCTTGCTTCAATGACAAGTTTTATGATAAAATAATAACTTAATAAGATTAATTAAGCTTTTTACCTTGCATTCCTCCATGTAATCTCAACTTGCTCTTCAAGTTGTAAAACCTATGGAATAAACACGACTGGTAGTGAATGTAGATTAAGCCAAAGCTGGAGATCTAGAGTTCCAGATTTCCGGAAAAGCCTTGTGTTGATTACTTTATTTCTATACAGACGTTTGGTTTGATGCAATGAAAATTTAAAATTAATTTACGTAAAGCGCAGCAAACCCCACCATTCTACTGATACCGTTCTACGGCGTTCCATAGTTCATGACACTTCATATCAACATTTAACCGTTTTAACACTGGAGCTTCGAGGCTTTTAGAAGTAAGTATGAAGTGCGAAGTTGGCTATTTACTAGTTATTTTTTCAGTCAAAAATGGAAATGACCCGTCTTAATGGGAAACGGGCATTTTGGAATGTAAATAATTACGTAGAGCATGGATTTCTAATCAAGATGTCTTGTATTAATGTCGCAAACCAAGCATATCAGACATAGCATCATGTTGCGTGCTACTTTGGGGTTATTTCTGCAAAGTCAGAGTAGTGTGGGTAGGTTTTGGAATTTTTAAACCGTTCTGATCAATACTTAGGCGTATTACAGGGTAATCATTTGCGTAAGACTAATCAATACTAAAATGCCATAATGGGTTTTATAGGTAATGAAATAAATAATTAGCAAACGTCCAGGAATTTAATATTTGCATACGCTTCGCCTGCTTTGGAAGCTTCAGAAAGGGTTGTCTGAATGCGAATGATCTGAATACTATGATTAGCTAGACTAACTATATCATGCAAATGTGACAGTATGACAGGAAGAAATCCATCGGGTTTATGAATGCGTCGACATACGTTCTTCATTCCGTTGTTGATCTAATTATAACTGAAACGAAACTATAATTGACCAACAGAAACAGTCACAGTAAAATGCAGTAGCTATAAGCCCGCTTTTAAAAAACACTGCCGTCATCCGTCATGCATCTTTAATCACTACACAAATATTTTCCAGTGAAGAATACCAATTGAGGGTAGTCTCTGCTGATGAATGCGAATTTGACTCATTAATTAGTAGTCCGCCAATCGCACAGCTAAATAAATATATTTCAACTGAACAGCTATGCTACCCGAACACGAAACTATTTTTAATTTCTGAAATTTCAGTTGCATGCAGAGAAAAAAGAGGAGATATTTATTAGAGAAGTTTTAGATTTAAATTATTTATTTATTCCCATATACTAAAAATTAAAATTAATCTTAATTAACTACTTTTATGTATGATTGGATTCCATCGCTTTGTTACAGACTTTACAGCTTTGTTATTTAATGCCAATTAAATATCAATGGCAGAACATAATCTCTTTTTCCAATATAAAAACTTCAATTTAGAAATTAATTATATTTTTGGTGAAATTGAGAATTTGGTAGCTTAGCCGAAACATTTTACATCATAGGTTTTTCTGTCCTACCGAAAATTTCATAAAAGGACAAAAAGAGTCCAGTAGTGGCCAAAAAATATTTAAAATGTGTCACTATAGACTGGAATTTCAAGTCAGGCGTCAATGTCAAGCCCCGTATATAGGATAACAGAACAAAGTGTGCAAGCTTCGTCCCCATATTTTAGATCATTTTACAATAAAGCTCTACTGTATGTACACATCGCCCTTACGGAGCTTTCCTATCGTGTGCAGTGCTTGTGGAGAAATAATCTTGAAAAACTATTTTACAATCTACGATCATATAAGACAATACAATTTAGGAATACTGTGAAACATAGATGGCCGTTTTTTAAATGTGGAATGACAGAAGTACACATTAGTTCAGTTCATACATAAATATACTATAGTGAAATGATCATTAAATTTAACTTTATGATGATGAAATTAACTTCCCTCGATACACCCGTTCTAGATGAATCTGACGTTGATTCCAGTTGGATAAAATGTAGAAGTTGGCGATGCTGTCAGGTAGAACTATTTTGTTCATTGGATTGGAACTGGAGTTAGATACCATATCCCTGTGTAAGTTTTGAATTTTATTTACACGCCGTGATCAATTAAATGGTTAAAAAGATAAAAAGGTCATATGACACAATGGTCAATGATATGGTAAAATTACTTGCAATTACGAACCAAAAAAAGGATGACATTAGCAGACAAACTAGTAAAATATGGAGCGTAGAAATGAATGGTTTTGGTCTAAATCCTAAATTAGCATAATGTTATATGCTTCATTCTTTGGATTGGTAATGGCAAATAACCAGGCAATAAAATAATCATCTTTATTTAACTAATTTGTTTTTAGCCCATTCTAAATCTATTGGGATTGCCGTGTCCGTCCGTCTGTCCGCCTGTCCGGCAACATGATAACTGTCGAACAAATGATGTTAGAACATCTCAATTTGGCATAGGGGGTTAGAAAAATCTATCTCAGGCTAAGTTCGAAGATGAGCCAAATCGGTCAAACAGACGACCCGTGGGGGTCAAACAACCCCATCGGATAATTAAATAGCCTGAAAAGTATTTTTCTACTTTTCCACAAAAATCACAAAAATATAAACAGTTTGGCCAAAATGGACAGTTTGAAGACCCGTGGGGGTCAAAAAACCCCATCAAGGGATGAAGTAGTCGGAAATGTTTTTTAATTTGTCTACCAAAAGCACAAAAAGATAAACAGTCGGGAAAGGGGGAATGGAGGTGTGGGGGCTGGCCCCCACATTGAAAAACAAAAACCGACACAAAACATACAAATTTGTTCAAAAAAGAGAAACGGCTGTAAATATTGCACCAAAGCGCCCTAGAATGGGCTCGGCTAGCTGCACTCGGAGGTTTTTCTTCTGATAATTGCATAATTTCCGCTAAGCGAAAAAGGCAAGGTACGTGCCAGGAAAAACAATAAGTGCCAACTGAATCAGCCAAACTAACTAAATGTTGTGGGTTTAATAAAAAAGAACTAACTTCATACCTGTTCAGCCGAGATCTTTGATATGAAAAAGAACTAATTATTAAAAATGAGCATGCATTCCACATTCTCACACTCAATAAAAAATAAATTCGCCATGCAGTGTTCATAATTGCTTATTTATACAAGAACTTTAAACAAAACAATAACTCGTCATAAATAATACAAATATCAGCAACGACTTCAACACTATAATAATTTGAACACACATACCTAGAAAGGATTCAATTAAGCATAGTATGTCGATCATAAATGTTCCTCCTTTGTTCCTGGACTTCCCTTTTCCATTTACTTTGCTGATGTCCCACTCTGTTTAAAACTCCCGAAGAGGGGCCCAAACTTGTTGCAACAGCAGTTGTAATACTAGTAGCAGACCCACCAGTTACGCGCATGGGATGAGAGCCTCGGCTTCCTCCAGCTACATCATCCTACAGAATTAATATTTCAATTTCTCTACTTGGTAATCAAAACAAGGATTAAAACCATCTGTACAGCCTCACATCTTCATTAGTATGCTCTTGATAAGCTGTGCTTTTAATCCTCTTATTAAGTAACGGGTCCAGACACATCAGAAACAGCATGTAAATCATGAGCAAGGACACCACCCATATTACGATGATTACCACAACCTAAAATACAACCGTTCAAAAGCACTCAATACATTTAACCAACGAAAAGAAGAATATGCACAACTAATCTAACGTATTTCCGGAAATGACTCCCCCTGGAATAACCCCCCCTACCTTTCCATGTTAAAAATTTACATTCCCCCATTCTTGCCCATATTAAAAGATTTTCAATTTTTCCTTTGAACATTAACTCCCCCGGGGTAGTAATTTTCGGAAATACGGTAACTCCTTACTTTAATGATTCCCAAATTTCGACTTTCGTATCGACACTCACATCTAGGACAAAACTCTCCCTCTTTTCCCTTGATGTTGAAAACCTTTGCTAATTCTGGCAATACCACGTCATCACAAGTGCTAAAATGAATTGTAATATACACACAGAAAGCTCAATAATAATTCTCAATAAAAAAAGAAAATAACATGAATTTAAACTCGTTAAAAAAAACGCTACCATTTATTTGGTAGAACAGCATTGCTTATATAAAGAGTTCGATTAGAGCTCCCCGATCCAGAACTCGGATCTGGTGTGGATGAATTACTGTTCACTACTTGAGGATCCGGACAAATGCATTTACACCTTGTATTTTCAAAATTGTCATACTGTCCCTATTGAAATTGTAATAAATAAATACACAATTATTTAACTATTTTATAAAAACCCAAATAAATAGCCCAAACGTGAGACAAAACAACCCTTACATCGGATCCGTTGATAAGGACTAAAAATACAAGGGTTATGGCAGCTACGGTTCCTCTAGATCTACTTCTCTGAAATTTGGTAATCCTTCCATTTCGATTTTGAAACGTCTCCCCATTCGAATCCAAAGCAGTTTGTCCCATAATCCAAGATTATTCCAAACCCAACCTTCTTTGTGTCGCTACAAACACCACTTTTTCTCCACTTTTTGAGAAATATTTGGATTTTTTGCATAAAACAACTACTTTTTGACGGTTTCGAAATATTTTTTCTTGCTAAAAAAAGGTAATTTAATACCTTTTTCGAAATTTGGAAATATTTATTAATTTTTGTAAGAACGGAGAAGGAGGATCGTCCTTCTTGCTCTGCCGCTTGTGGAAAGTGACAGTTGGAAACGATGGCTCACCCTTCCCTGTCTCTTTATAGGGATTTATGAGACGGACGTCCTCAATTACCGTATTTCCAGAAATAATTCCCCCCCTCCCAAATAATTCCTCCCGGTATAATTTAATGCCCCACTACCCTTCCATGTTTAATTACGAAACTGTCCTATCTTGTCCATGTTAATAGAATTCCCAATTTTCCCTTCCCAGTAATAATTCCCTAGGGGTATTATTTCGGGAAATACGGTATCTTTTGAAGCTTGTCTAGCGTTAAGTAAAAGGCGTCTTTCAACCTGGGTTTATGCGGGGTTGGCCTAAATATTTCCAAGTTTAAAGGGCGGATAACCACAGATTTGGATAACTTTTGATCTTATCAGAAATGGAGCTAGGTTACTTATGCAAAAGGTGTAAAAGATATTGTTTGACGTATTGCGTGCTTTATGTTTCAACAAAACGGAACAAAATATGAGGACAAAAAGGTTAATATTTTTTGGATATTAATAATCATTTTTAAACCGGATGAAACGGATGTCTCATTTACTTTCTTGCCGTTATTAATGCATTAATTTTTCTGGTTGCAACACGACCAAACTATCATTGTAGTAGCCGAGCCGAGCCGTTTATAATTGTAATAAAAGCCACTTTATTTTACTTTTTATTCATATTTGAGTTAGTTTTTCAATGTTTTACAAATTTATTCTTGGTAATATTGCTATTCGTTTACATGATAAGTGTAGCACATCAGAGATCACTACCTAATGGTTCTACTACTTAATTAAGTTGTGTGAAGGTGTTAGGATGATTGGTTTATGATTTTATTATCATTAAGGGAAACTGAAACCCAAACGAGGAGAATTATTGTTTGTGTCTGTGACCAAATAAATTGTGTGCGCTAATCAATATAAACTTAGACCTAAAAAAAGTGTATCTAACATTCAAAATAACCAACATTCATGTATACTCACTTATCAATCCCATAGAATTAGTACCAATGTCCCAATCATTTCATAATCATACTGCATGTTGCTTGATGCGGTGTAATCTCTTCTCATTTGTTAAGTTATGCTGTTTTTATATTAAAATCAAGATTGGCATATGTTCAGAAGAACTAAGTTTCGAATATGAGTGATTTTTTTAGTGCTAAAAACTCTGAAAGAGCAAATTGAGATATGAATCATTTAATACCTTAATTTTAAAAACGAGGGCTGTGAAGCATTTATATATTTTCACTCAATGGAATAAGCACCTAAGGAAATAATAATGTAAAAATTAAAAAGTAGTGGAAGTTGCTGAAGCAGAATTCTCAAGAAGGGTACCCGCAGGCAAACAGTGGGCACAAATTAGTTACAAAATACGAAACACACAATTGCAAATCCTAAAACTGCACTGGTACTGGTACAGCCTTGAGTACCAAAGGTTAGCTTCGAGTAACAAAGCATTTTGAGATGAGCTGGCTTGGCTGACTAAGACTTCTTCCGGAATGCTATAGGACCCTTTCTTCGTGTAGCAATCTATTTTAGCTGTACATTTATCCGACTCACCTTAATCAATAGTAACTTATGCTAACAACAGTTGCAACAGAAAATTCCAATCAAATCGAGCTAATTACATGACTGTTTGTTAAGAAATGCAATAATGCACACAAAAGACAGCCGAGTTGTTCATAATTGAGTTAATTAAATAAACAGGTGGCAAGAAACACACACTAAATCACCATTCTTTAACCATTTTAAGGGAATGTGACTATTAAATCCGAACGGAGTTCTCGTAAAAATAGTACCAACTCTCTGGCCTAACCGCAATATTTCAGTAGTAAAGTACTGGACCATGTTTAAAAGATAAAATTCAGTACAAACAAAACCAAATAAATTGTTAAAAGTACTTTTTACGTTTCACCTATAACAGCCCTAGCCAAGTACTCCCAACGAGCTAATCCCTATTATATTCAGTTCTTGCAGTTTAACAGGATAAAAAAGTTTTAACATAAGGTATGAGATCTGATTAAAGCTAACCTACCTAATACTAAATTAAGCTGAAATTACCAATGTAAGTAGGTACAACTGATTTAATTAATTGAGTACCAAAGTATCATCGTTATTCCCTTCATTAGCTGGTTTTGAGGACGTAGAAGAAACAACCTTAGTGCTTGCTATATGATCTTGAACAAATTGAGAGCTAGAGGTATGTTTGCTTGTACCATTAGTCTGGTCTTGACCCTCAGCATTCTTTCTGCTGTGTAAGACTTCTTCTGAGGAATCGTCCGAAGTGAGGTCATCGTCAGTGTAGCAAAAGTCATCCAGGTCATTGTCCAACGGAACAGAAGCACTCTGACCGTTCCGCCCTGGGGTTTCTGGAAATACTTCCTTCTCGACACCAACAATTAAATCCTTACTCTCAGAGGTAGTAATTACGTCGGTATGGGCTACTACGATCTCTCCCTTTGGAATGCTATTGATTATTGGTTCGTCGTCATCAGAAAAGGGCACATGGGTGTTGCAATTCCTATACTTTCTCGTTCTAAATACCACATCATGCTTTTTGCATGCTGTAGATGAAAGGGATGTCTTTGACGTTGCTTGACAGTTCCCATTAGAAGGTTCCGTCTTTCCACGAGGTTTCCAATAGGTTTGTACATAAAAATGTACAAAGAGGACTAAAAAGGAGATCATGTACAGGAGCAGCCAAGTGAGGATCCATCTCGGATAGCCACACTCTGTTTTGAGGCCGGTTGAACAATGAACGATTGTGGCCAAGAATTGCACCTTTTATTTAAAATATTCCCCATTGAAGGTTTAATTACATCCTGAAAAATATCTGTCAATTACTTGAAGATATATTGTTTCGTTAGTTACGTACGATTTGCATTATGGTGACAAACTTTTTATAATTATAAAAGCTCTTCACTCCCAATACCATCATTTCGTAGTAAAAGTACATGAATACATGAATCCAGCTATTGACCATCGCAATGACACCAGCTAAAATAATTGATTTTTTTTACATATTTTTTAAGTTCCCCGTTAGCCAGGAAGGAATTTTCAGTAAGAGTTTTAAATTAAGATTCCTTACAAGATCCTCCTGGTACAAACTTGACACCCATCCAAGTAGCTATTACGATCGTTGAATGGTGGTACAGATGCAGAAAGGTTAATTGGTTTCCCTTTTTTTTAAAGACGAGGAATAGAGTATCTATCAGCTCGACAATTTTAGAACAGTGAAAAATCCATAGTAAAGATGCAATCTGTATTTTAATTAATCAACCGTTCAATTAAAAATATGATCTGGTGCTAGAGGCCAGGTAATCTATTATGTGCGTTACAGGAACAATTTTGTACTCTGGAATTGTAATTCTGTATCCATAAACAATGGTGTCATTATGCGTGTTTCCTTACCGAATCCTCATGCAGTCCAGACTTTCCAACCCTTTGACAGCTCAGGTTATAACCTGCTTCTACGATATGCCATGTAAACTAGAAATAATGGAATACATTACAAAAACTATTTTTATAGTTTTGTTTCCACTTGAATTTAAACCCCTAGAACTTTCAATTAATGTTTAATAATAAATACCGAAACGCCCAGCCAAAGGTTGAGAACTAGAACAATACTGTTGTAGAATATTAAAAGCTCTCTGATCCAAGGGATTTTAAGGTATCGTATCAAACAAGGCCCCACAAAGACAACTGTGCATAAATATGCCAATACTATTGACGCTGGAGTATCTGGTGAGCTCATAAGACTCCAGTCTGCAGTTCGAAGGTCTACAGAACAAAGTTAAAATGTCCATTTTTAAAAACTGTAGGGCTGAGTTGCCAAGCTGTATTTCAGAATATTTACTTTTTAATCAACATGCATGGGCTACGACGGGATGCTATACTTATAAGTAATTACCGGCGTCAGGGATAACTTCTCGGTAAAAATTTGCAAAGTAATTCAACCCAGGAATTACAGATAAGATTTGTATAAAAACAGGTTCCATGATTAGGTATCAGATAATCAGATCTGAGTTTACAATCTACAGGCTTAAAAAGAAGAGTGGGGCCATAGGGAAGGTGTCACCAGTGAATGTGTGTATTATCTGAATGTAATGCCTTCTTCGAATAATGTTAACTTTCAAAATATGGGGTTAAAACAACTTGGTTTACATTCTAATTGATAAAGTTATGGAATACGGTTATACTCAGACCTAAAATTTAAAAAACAAACGACTGCGAATAATATGAAATCTTGGAATAGAACCCTTCTTGATGGTGTAGTTATAACTGTTACGCAGTTACGAGTTGTTCTAGAAGAAAATTTGAAATATTTTGTAGTTTGCAAGGAAATAAATTTCTGGAAGACTTCAGTCTGTTTGATGGTACTTGGTACCCGCCCGTTCGCCTGCCTGTTCTCCGTAACTTTCTGAAATACCCGTATGATTTTCCCATATTTTCATCTATTTCCCCTACCCGAAACGTCCCTACTACCCGGGTTTCTATGAGGAAGTATGAGGAAGTATTAATGCCAAGAGTTATAATGGAATATGCAGTAGTCTCGGTGGTCTTCAGACATATTGGGTTTCTGCAATATAGAAAATTCCCCTCTTGCAATCCTCGCTAACTTTCCGCCATTTGCACCACTACTAGTAAGGAAGTGTAACAATAGAGCCTCTGGTCCTAAAAACTTTAACTTTTAGATAGCAGAAGAAAGGGTCAGGCCCTGTAGTTTGCAGACCACATCTAGTAACTAGTTTTATAAAACTAATAAATAATTGGTATTGGTTTTATTAAAGCCCGTTTTCAGGCCACTTCGGGCCTATATTGGGCACAAATAAGTTACATCGCAGAGAATTTTTTTAACAAATGGGTACAAAAGTTGCTTTAAAAGTAAAAAGGAGATACGACAAGTGTCAGTTGACTCATAAATGTTTACATCTGTGTTGTATACAGAGCCGAATTGCAGAACGGTGTCAGAAAAATGTAGCAATATAAGTAATACTCAACATGATAGGAAAGCTTATAGTTATTGCATAGACAAAGTGTGATTACGTATTAGTAACAGCATTTTAAATTATAACGAGTCAATCTATCCTAAAAAAATATAAGTCGTTGATTCAGGTTTCATCTACATCAGCTATTTGCAGAATAAGGAGAATTATTAGGGTATTGGCATCAGATATACACGGTATCATTTGTCGCGGTATCATTTGACGCTAGGTATCATTTGACGCGGTATCATTTGTCGCGGTATCATTTGTCGCGGTATCATTTGACGCGCTCCCGTTAAAGTGGTGAGATTACTATTTAAAAAGTTGTCTGTTATTATTGCCAATTTTGGACACTTTTGGACAATTTTGGTCATTAAATGCCGTCATGTCCATTTTGGACATTAATGTCGGACGGTAGGGTCTATTTTAGTCAGACACTTGCCATTCTTGGACACCCATTTTTGACGGTGTCATTTAGACGGGCGTAATCCTGACTTTTTATAGCCATTTTCAACTCAAGTTTCCAATCCGAAACAGTTGTAGTGTCAATACAGTTTTCAAGCACTAGCTGGATGGTAGAATCCATTGTAAAACGTTATGTAATAAGCTTAACAAGCAGGAGTTGAGATACTGGGTTGTGGATTATAATTTTGTAGTCTAAGACATGCATTACTTTAGGGTGAATGAGTGAGAGCTAATTTAAATCACGTCTTGCTAGAACGGTTGATCAACTGGCACTAACTAATAAATAATTATTTAAATAAAGAAAAACGTTAGCATGGCAGAATACGTTTATTTAAGAGATTACGTATTTGGGCTCTATACACTTGGGATTTGGAGCAATATTTTGTTTAAAAAGCACTCACAATTTAGAATTGGCTGAAGAAATGAATTTAAGTGAGGTCAGTCGATGGCATCAGCACGAAAAGACGTTGTAGCATTAGTGAAATGATGTTTCTATTTCCTCCTCCTGTATTCCACCGAGTCATTTTTCCCTTTGGCTGGTTTATCGTTGCTTTCCAATACGTTAAACTGGACTCTCTTGCCTGATTTAGGTCCACTTTTAGGTACGTTTTGTTCCTCTTCTTTTATGATCCTGGTCCTAAGCGTCTCGTAAGCCGTTTCTTTAATCACTTGGGCGTTCTTAGTCCGCTCGAAAGAAGTACCGACGGATTTTGGCTTCACGGGAAGTCTTCCAATGGACTTCATCATCGCATGAGATTCTTCTAAATTCCGGAATGGTTTTGATTCCATTCTTGTTTCAGAAAAAACTGAAACGTCACCTTGATTGGAACAGAATAAATAATATACTTTACTTCGACTCCTTATAAACTGAATAACGGGTTTGAAAATTCAACGTTCGACTTACTCTTCCGTGCAGCAATAGCTTGACTAGTGGACAAGGTGTAAGATATAGGATTTATTGAACTCTTGTTGACTATGAATGATTGCACCCTATCTGCTGAGGATCTTGAGACTTCAAACAGGACTTGGGTGTTCTTCCTCTCCAACCGTCTTTTTGATATCTCTCTTTCAGATGAGTATTGACGGTGATGAGCTTTTTGTTTCTGAAGAGCCAGCACAAATGGTTCCTTCGCTGGATGCTGTATCCTACTGTTACCTTTCGCTGATTTTATGGCGAAAGATTCAGCAACTGAACTTCTTCGACTCGGATTGTCATTGTGGACGTAGTCATCCAGTTCAAACACGCTGTGGACGTTCCCATCAATCCTCACAGAATGAGAACTCTTTGTGGACGGTCGCTTCTTCAGGATAGATTTTGGGGCATGCTTTGGCACTGAAGAGGCTTTAGAACTGGTTGGTTTCACACCACTACTAGAAAAGTCATATAGGTCATCAGGTTGTTGCAGTAAGTTGAACGGGTGTCCTACAGTTAGCTGATGCTGTCTAGCCATACGCTTCTCGATGACTTTCACCTTGTCCATCACAACCTCGATTGGGAGTGGTTCCTGAAAACAAAATATGATCAGTTGGCATCAAAACTTTTAGATTTTTCAAGTACAACGCATATTATGAAGAATATGACATGAACAGTATTCAACAAGATATGCTTACTATTCCAGTATGATTAACACCGTCAGCATCTCTTTGCCTTTCTTCCAACCATGACCGAACTTTGTACATAGGCTGAGTCAAGTCATCCATATAATTGTTTGGACCCTCGGATAGTTTAGCAGGTCCTTTGGTAGGGTCAAGTCTCTTCTCCGCTTCTTCCTTTGCTTTCTTCATCTCCTTTCCATAAGCCGAGTAATGAGGACTCATTTTATTTTAGGTTGGATCCTCCGTAACCGATTGCCAGGTTGCGATGTGACTTTTAAAAAGTCTAGAAGGAAAATACAATTACTTCATTTTTAGATGAAATTTCTGATTTCCAAATTCTTTTTAAAAGCTGCTGGTGCTTGATTTAGGTATTTCTGGCTAAGTTTCCTTATTACCTCTTGTTGACTTGAAACCTTTGTCCACAAAATGAATAAATTATGTAGTTTAAGCTTTGTAATAAATAATTCGAGATGTGTCCAGTTTGGAATCTAAATATTAATGAGGGTTATTGACTATGTTGATAAGCCTTAGACCATCTGAATAAATAAAATTAAAAAATTCTCGGTAACCAAGGTAATTATTTTGACAATCGTTTTATTTCTCATTGAATATTATTGTTTTCATTGTTGGATAGTTTCCGCTTGATATATCAACCGTGTACTGGGTAGAGAATGTTAGATTGATGTTTTAAATGTGGATTACAGCCCCTAAATAAACAAATAATTACCGAACAACCAACAAATCTTGAAATTCAATTAATCCCCACATAGCAATCATTAGGGTTTATCATTGCATACTCTGCATCTTTTACATATTCCACACCCACCCTATAGAGACCTAATGTGACCCGTCTAAAACCGCCTCAGCTTATACTAAGTAGGGTCTAATTTTAAACGACATTTTTTAATGACTTTTCATCCCGTTGATTTACCTCCGTCTGAACGCTGAGTTATTGCATAAAATACTACATGAGGTTCAGTCATGGGTCGCTTACAACTTGCTTTTAACATTGACATCCGATTCAATGTAATGCATGGTTAATAACTTTGTTCTTTCATTGAAAGATCAGCTAAAAAAAATGACTCATCCACCTGTTACCTACCAATACCTCAAGTACAAGCTTGCTGTTAGAGTTAAATAACTGACGACGAGACGATAGGTATGAAGTGGATGAACGATGGTCAGTTGCTTGTAGATTGCCGTACATGATGTACAAGATATGTGGTCTCCGCCGGCGTTGGCTTCATCATCATCATGCAGTTTCATAATTTATTTATCATTGTTCACTTACCCACTTGAACAATTAGAGTAAAAATAGACAAGTACAGCACCTATTAAGTGTAGTGACTAGTATCATCCACGACCAGCAACCCAACGGATAAAATACATGAGTAATTTTGCATAACAGTAGATATGCAAACACTGTTGCAAGTAACGATCACTTATTCTCAATCCGGTTTCAACTTCATCCCGTTCCAGTCCAAAATATACTCTTATGTGCTCAGTTTACTCATATGTACAATTATTTGAGGAGCAAGATTACTTACTTGCTATGCTAAAAAAAATTCCAAAAAAAACGGTGTTCTTCTGAGATAGATTGGTAGACAGTAGTAATTTCGCTCTCTAATACACCCTTGTGGTCCAGGAAATCTGGCCAACCTTCAGCGTCCTCATTAATTAATCATCGTTATTTCCAAGATATTTTGATGGACCACTTAACTACCATTTACCTCTTACTAGGCCAGTGGATGGTCAGTGACAAGAGGATATGATGAGGCTTCTCATGAGTAAACATTTTGAGAATAAAACATCTCTACACAACATTAAGATATCAAATGGCCCAACACTCGCATTCAGTCTACGGGAACCTACACCCAGGCGAATTGTACTATAATAAGAAAAAACCAAGCACAAAATCAGCTTTTACGAGAGAAACCCCCAAGTTCGACTTGGAAGTTCCAAGAAACGGCAATCCAGTCATCTCGCTTGCATTTCCGTATCGAAATGGGAAACTTCATCGATCTAACCCTCATTTGTATTTTACTGATCGGAATTTGCACTCGAATTCCAAAACAGAGATCTCAAGTAAACGTGGTTCTAATTTTACTAGATTGAGACACGAAGTCTCCCAAGCTGCACACAATCTACCTAAAAAATGGTGTGATTTTGTGTTTCGAAGAAATGTGGATAATCAGGTGTATCGAAGTGAATCTTTTCGTTTCATTCAAAAAACCAACTCTTTGTCTCTTCTTCCTCCATTGTCAACTGGACTTAACAAATACCGGAATAAGCAGTTTCAGGTAGGATATTATTGCCGGTTGCAATTTGCAATGTGCCTTTTTATGCGTGATATTGTACTTGCACTATTATTATCAACCATTGTCATCATCATCTCATGATTTGTGTTTATGAGTAATCCACAGAAAAAAATTCTATTTTTTGTTGTAAAACTTGTAAATATGACAGATAAAAGCTGATGCGATAGACTTTGAGCTAGGCTTCATTTTTGTTTTACTAAAAAACTAGGTATGACATCATGCGTATACAAAAGAGAATAAGGGGAAGTAAGTGGAGTAATTGCTCAGTTAAAGTCAGTTGTCCATGTATTCACTATCAGCTTGAAGTTTGCATGGATTTACGGAACTTTTATGATTTGATTCTGAGAACTGAGAACTCTTCTTCAAGCAGGCAGTAAGTATCTATCTGGTTCATAATGTTCACCACACTATTCAGCTCACAGTGGTATGCATCTCCAATAAGCTCAAGCAAGCCGTCTATTATCATGAAAGTAACAGACTGACAAAATACCGATATTATTTGCATTTCATATCATTTTAAGAAGTGGTCTGTGTCCTAATTATACTGCCTGTGGTGAAGTAAAAAGAGCAAGTAGTAGCTGACTTTAAGTATAAATAATAGTTACTTACCGTATATGCTCGAATAGAGGCCCTCCTCAAATAGTGGCCCCCCCTTAATTACGATTAATCCCCCCATAATCCCCCTTTAATTGTATGTTAAATTTGACCCCCAAAAAAGTCCAAAATTGAATAGTGGCCCCGGCCTGTACGGGCATATACGGTAATATCAATATATTCGTCCATCTTATTACAGTCAAGTCCAATTTGTACGGGACTTGGGGGATAAACAACTAACTTTAAATTACAAATACATAACGATTCGGAATTAGCTTTTAATTATACCAACACGATCTAAACTGTTTTAGCTAAAAACTATAAAGCTGAATTACCGATCGAGTTTTAATCTTTTACACAAACGATGCGTTCTTAAACATGTTTTACCTTCAACTTTTATGTGGTTGTTGTATATTGCTCTCTTTTTTGTGTTTTGCTCTATGGAAGCATTTACTAACAGTGCAGTGTCATTGTCTACACTGAATCGCTATTCATGTAATTTGTAATATCGTACGCATGCACGTAACATAAATAATGCTTAGTATGAAAACTAATTTTCGAATCTAGAAACAAATTTTATGCATTAAATTTGCAAGAATAAATTTACATGTTGCTGAAAGACACTTACTTTCCATTTCAATTAGAGAGTTAGTGAGTCTATTGATTGCTTATTACTTGCAATTTCTTCCCTTAGCTTGGTGGGTCGAAGTTGATAACGCAGATTATTTCTTCATCACAACAAGAAAAAGAATTTACAGAGAGGCCAGGTACTCGTTATAAGAGATGCATTGATCGAAGCTAGATACGTAACCTGTAAGCTCCAAGTAGGAAATTGTGGAGGTCGGGACATGAACGGGCTGATATGAAATTAAATTAGCAAACCTTCTTTTATGGTCGACAGTTAATTTAAATGAATTAATTCCAGTAGCTAAAAACTAAAAATTTACTTATTATCCTCCAAGTGTTGAATTAAAAATCGCAATCATAGAATTATACAATGTTTGCCGTTTTAATTTTCATACACCATGCGGGGATTTATTTTTGTAACTCTTATTTTCTGTAAATAAGTATTAATTATCTGGTATAAGATATTACTAGTCAAGCAGTTTTATCTTTAGACAATTACACCTTATACTTATAACCAATTGACAAGTAACAGAATATCATCGGTTGCCACTACTCACGCTTCCATACACGCCAGGTATATTTAAGTTAATTGGCAATAAAATTGAATTCGCACAAAAACAAATACAGATCGGCCTTCAGCGCTCCAAAAAAATTAAGCTAGACATAAAAAGCTGAATGCAGCTAGGAAAGGGATCATGAACATTAATCAAACTTTGTTTATTGAATGGAGGTCCTCCTCAAGTACGGACGATGCCCAACAAATCATTATTTAATTATTTATACAAAATTACACACATCGAAAAAGGCAACCCTTTCTCTTTAACTAAGCATTATTATGTATATACTATATCTAAAATCACTATTTTTTAAACTCCAAATTAATCCTACTACTGAGTAAGAGCGAACTGCAATTGATGAATGGAGAGAAAAAAAATCAATGAATATAATTGATAAAACATACTGGCAATTTATTATACTCATAAACAAGTAATTATGCATTTAAGCAAAGTAACTTAAGAAATATGATGGAAGATTCGTTGCACAAGAGCAGGCCAAAACTAGCCACCTTTCATATATTATAGTGTCAGCTTTGGGTCTTTAGTTTAGCTTGTTACCAGCCTACGCTAAGTCATTAAGCAATTAAGCTACCACTTCTACTTTGATGATGCTCCAATCAACCTAACGCGATGGCTTCATGAGACTGAGAATTAATTGAATCTGAATTGGTCGTTAGCCCGAATTCAAAATCGATTAATAAGCAGACCCAAATGCTCTGTCTTTTTTCAGCCATCAATCATTTCTCCTTGAGAAAATAAAATAATATCAAAACTTTTAGCAGAGTTCTCAACTAGCGGTGACCTTTATCTAAGTACATAAAAAGTAAAATATTTAGGGCTACAATATGTAAATTTATTAGGATTTGATTAAGCAATTTTAGCTAATCGGAATTTCAAACGCATTTTAACTTTTTACAAAATTACTGCCATTTATAAAAAATATAGGGACTCATGGCCGTCGTATATGGACAGCTCGCAGATAGCTCGGTAAAATGAATACAAGCACTGGCTGTATTAATTCACAAAACTACATTTAGAATTCAAAACACTATTAGGCCCAGAAATAAATGGTAAATTACTTAAGAAACACGGTTAAAAGCATGGAGAATGGCTGGGATAAAAGGCACGGTTTGTCAAGGTGGAGAATCATTTGCATGCTTCCTCCACTCCTGTTAGTAAAATTTGTAAGAACAAGCAATAATCAAAAGCAGAACTTAAAATCCACAGTTTGATTGGCGAGGGATTTTTACGTCATTTTGATGCTGCATGTCAGTACACAGTTAAGAAGATCATTTATAGCTCACGATCATAAGAGCAGCTTTCTTAGCTCAAGATTCATGAACTTGAAGAATTTGGTTCTGATTTATTTTATTGACATTTTGAAATTGTACACTCATCAGATCATACATTTTGGGTATTATTACTCTTCTTGTCAAGATAATTAGCTACCATTGATTTTTTCAAGGTTCTGACATCAATTACTGAAAATATTGACACGTTGTAAATCAGCTTTGCTGATCACTACACTTGTTTGCTACACAGCATAGCAACTCTGGGTAGCAGATAAGGGATAAGAGATTGAACAATTTCAGTTAATTGAATGAAACTGATTGCAGAAATGCAATATTTACTACCTTGTTAGGCTATCTTGTTCCAATAAATGTGAGTGAGTGTGAGAATTAGCTGCACGAAATTAGAAGACTAGTCAGCAGCAATATATTAAAACAGAACAGTTTTTTCCAGAAACGACATAGCCAAAGCCAAGCATGTATGCAACGAAAAAGAGTTGAATAAAAATCACTTTTAATTGCAAAATCTAGTTACTTTAAGTATTGGGATAGCTAGATAGCCATCACCTCTTACAGTTTAGATGGTTCGATTAAGTAGCTTTGGAGTAGTATTATTATGATAGTTTACATCTGTCTAACGTCCCACGTGGTAAAATGTAAGTAACGAACTTGTCAAAAGTATTGCAATGAAGATTTCCTCAATTCATCTAGTTGACTTCATCCGAGTTTTCATATTATTCATTTAAGGATTAAGCATATTTTCTGGAAATGTCATCGAGTTAAGTTGTCAACCTCTTTTCGTGTCTCAATGCAACCTATTGATATCTTGAAAAAATTTGCTGTTCGCTAAAAATATTGCTAAAAGTAGAATTATCATACCTTTTCCCTTTTCCTATTGATTAATAAAGGTTTCTCAGTCTTAAAACGGTAAAATATGACACATGTGCACGTTTGTTTGTAAAGACACTAAATGAATACAATAAAAGTGGAGGGTTATCAACATGAGATTTAGAATTTCGAAAGTGAAAGTGTAGTGCCGCTGTAGAATGGTAGTTTAAGTGCATAATAAATATTATGGAATTATCGTTAGTCCTAGGAATCAAAAGCCTTATACATTATTCAAGATAAGTCGTAATTAATGCTGAAGAAGAATGCAGCAAGCCGAACGAAGTAAGCAATATATGGTAAATCGGGACGGGACGTTGTTGTTGTGCTGACTATCATCAATTATAGCTTCAAGACTTGAGTGTGCTTAGAGACAGTTGCCGAAAAAGGAATGGATCCCTGTGTTGTGTTTATATATGAATGGTGAAGCCTCAAGCATGGCTCACTGTTGTCTCCCAGTAGTCATCTTTATATGCAAACGAGATTCTATAAGTCTTTCTGACATACTTTCACATGGTTCAACTTCATTCACTCCTTCATAGCAGTCACTTGAACACGACTTTAATTCACAGAGGAAACACAAGAGAGTCTTATTCAAATATTAAATGCAAGGATTATTACATTATATAATTGGTAGAGGTATGATGGTTCGTCCGTATCTTTAAGTCCTCTTCAATATACCTTGTAGTAAACAACCAGGCATTGATCCTTGACTCTTTGTCAATGCTGCTGGGACGAACCAACCAACACGTATATGTGTTCAACAAACAAATCATTCGTTTACTATGCATGTACCTGTTAGTACGTGTCCACTTTTAGCCATGCACATTTTTGGCAAAAGCAATAATTATTGCTTAATCATCTGTAAAAAAAAACATAAAAGGGTGACACCAACAGCTAAGGAAGCAAGGCATAAGATTTCTGACTAAGGTAAAAAGCTTGTTAGTATTTTGACAGAAAGTGTTTATTTCATTAAATTCAGAACTCGTTATCACAAGATTCAAAATCAGAATAAGTTAACACCTAACTGAATTTGAGCTTGCTCGCCTACGAATGGTAAAGATAGTGTATTATGTATCGTGGTATTTGACAGCAAACTCAGGTAGTATTCCCGTCAAATCTGTTGTTAGTATTCCACTGATGTGGTGTGATACTACAGTGAACCGTATTTAGTTAGTCTTAGTTAGGTTAGACATTCGTTTCTAATGGCATTTGAGCTTGAGGGCATGTCTAATTTGCATCAACAGCTTACCTGATTTGAAAACTGCTCTGTAATCAAGAATACTGTCTTTCCACACAAAGATACTGTCATTATAATATTGATTGTCCCTGCTCTTTATCTCAAATCGATGTATCCTACACACTTTTTATATCTTTGAATTCGCATATCCGCTCATTTGTTGTTCGGTTTCAGCTAAGACTAGTAAGTTGTCAATCGTCTTGAGAACTTAAAATTACTTCATCTAGCTGCAAGTCTTACATTATGAGGAGCCGAAGCAATAAATTAAAACTGAATGACTGAATCGTATCATTTATGATGGCAGCTTTTCCATTTTGTGTGCTGCATAAGAAAGAAATCAAAATGTAATTGCTTTGCGGATGATTATTAACTGATTAGGGAGTTGTGGCCAAGCCAAGTGTGCTATTAAAAATTACAACCAAGTGTTCAGTTGAAGAACTTTGACGCTTCGATTTCGCAATTACATTCTTAGTAAATAGAGAAATATCTTCTAGGCTTTGCTGTTGCACAATTTCCCAGCTAACTTGGGTAAATGCTGTGACAGTTGCAGAAGTAGTAACAATATAGATCATGCACGTTGATATTAATTTTAATGTCAAAGGTAAAGGTATATCCCATGCTAAATCGTTCTAAAAGCTTTTAAATTATGACCCAACGGACAGTGGTGCTTTTTAAAGCAAAATTCCATCATTTTTTAAACACAATTATGAATGCAGAAAATTGTAGTATTTTAATGCTGTTTGTTGTTTCATACAAATAGTATTTTAAAATTTGAGTTGAAATTGGGACATTACTGTAAAACCCATTGGAACTTTACGCAGTACAATCGTGAATAATTGTAAATCAAAGGATATCTTGAGACTCGTTCTGAATAATTATTATCGTGCTTTTGTATCCATCAGCTACGCAAAATTGGGTGTAATTTATTGATTCGGCATGCTTGACTGCTTGTAAATTACTTGAAAATTCACCTGTCTGCATGCATTTAACGCTAGCTTGCTTGTAAATTAGTTGTATATGAAGCGTAAAACAGTCGTAGATTAGATTTGATACTTGAAATAATTTTAAAACGACAAACTGAATGTTCTAGACGTACTGTTATATTAAAGCTACTAATACATACAGATACCGCTTATGCAGTGAATATCGTAAATGGAAAATAGGAAACAACATTGTAGTAATAAGCAACTTGCCGAAGTAATCATTAGCTGTTTGAAGATTTAAAAGTCCTACAAGATATTAACACAGAGGTTAGGGATGCTTACGTGTTTTGTATGAAGTTGCGTGAAATATTTTAGATATTGGACTAATAAATAATATCCAAGAATGAGTTTTCGACATTCCCTTTCATCGAAAAGACAATATTTATTGCTGCATTTCAGATTTGGTTATTTATTAAATCGCTACTGGATATCCTTACTTCATATTGCTAATGTAATAATCGTTTACACGTGCTATTTATTAGCTTGATTTCCATTTGTTCCCTTGCATTACATCACACCCTACTTTCCAACTTTACATAATTGTCTCGTCTTGAATTTTTATTGGGAGAACAATTATTAACATCGATTAGGAAAACGTTAAGTCCTTATATGCAGGAGTTGCTATAAACTGGCTTCTTCTAGCTGGTGACACAATAAAGGCTGAAGTTTTACCCTGTGGATTCTCGAAAACGCTCATAGCACAAGAAAGGGTGGTGATCCCATCAACTTAAGCTTCTCCTATTCAGAGTTTGGGATAGAAAATGTCCTCTGCTATGCAATTTAGACAACGGGGATTGTGTAAATGGACATTCCTTAAGGGGTCCAGTACAGAACATCGCAGGCATAAAACATTGCAAGGTTTCAAAACATCGCAATTTAAAACATCGGAATACATTTAATAAAAAAATCGCCAAGAAGGCACATGTACACTATCATCCTGTTGTTCATATTAAGAAGGGTAGGTGGGACTGTTAATCTCTTGAACCTGTATGCAAATTACGCAGGTTTGATGCATACAGATAGTTCACTTGATAATCTCTGGATTTTTTTATGCTAAATAAGTAGACTGACGGTCAGTAAACACCTACCTACTTTATTCTCTGCATTTGGGATTCTTGCACCACCGTCCCAAGTGATAACGATGTTCTGTCTGGTACCCTTCCTTAAGGACATAATGTAAACAAAATTGCAATGAATTTTTTTCCCAAGATAAGCGAAACGACTCCTAATCAGTTAACTATGTATGCTTAAAGCTGCTTTTGACTAGTTTGCAGAAAGTGAAGTTTATAGATGGAGGCAATGAAGTCAAAACATTAATTTGGGAACAGATTTCAAAAAACGGTTGTTCATATGTTATTATGATCACTATACAAAAGTACAAGAGCAAAAGAAAAGGTAAGCTTTACTGAATTTGTCTGTTTACTACCATCTCTTTGGTGCGGTGTGTTACGCTGGTATAATATTTCTTGAAGCGTCAGTAAAGCGCCGTTTTTAGAGGACAACACTGTATGTTAATACGTCCCATTGTGCTATCTTGATATAATGGATTGTTTGGTGTCAGCATGCAATTAGAGTCATATAAGGTTAAGTAAGTCTGCGTTGGTCTTTGATCTGAACGAACAGAACATTATTTTCCTAACCATTCCTGATAATCTTGAGTAGTTAGAAGATAATCAATTCAAAAATAGCATTTAAAAATTCGAAGTATGTTTAAGTTCACTATGTAACATTTGATAAATGTATGGTAGGGAAGTAGTGCTGTCAAATGAATCACAAGCGAAGATGAAATACAAAGGAGACATAAATCAACAAGAGATTTAATTAGCTTCGTTTTCTATCAACTATAATCAACCTGCAGACAATTCAATAATGAAACCCTTATTGGTGATATGATGATGATATTTAATATTTATAATTACTGATCCATTTTTGGTATAAATGTTTACCTTTAGTTACCCTGAACATTTTTATTCTTCACCCAAATGACCCCTCAGTTCTCCTTGTTATGGTGAATGGGCAATATTTAATACACCTTCTAATCAGCATTGATGATACGACTTACGAGTTACGAGGTAGCCCTTGAATTAATAATGCAAACGTGCCTCGTTGTGTCCTAACGAATTAAGCAGTCATGCATGTGTTGTTCTCGTTAACCTTTGTACAATATGGATATACAATTTTGTTCCTTTTTATCTAAGCTCACCGGAATTTCTTGGTAACATATATTTTGTTTGTGATTTTGCTTTGCATCGATTTTAATGCTGATAAGTCTTTTTATTCATACAAGGCTTTAGAAAATTGCCAAATAACCATGAAAAGACTTTCATCTTTACCTGCTGCTTAAACTCATGAGGATGAACCAATTTCCGTAGTTTAAGAGGCATATTTTCAGAAGATCACCCAAGTATCGTCGTTGTTTTGATATACTAACCTCATGTTTGTACTTGGAAGGAGCATGTTTAGGCTTGAATGTTGTAGAACTTCATTATTTGGCAGTGGTGATCGCTAAAGTTTAATAAAAAAGCGTAACTGTTTACGTTTTCTGATACCACACACCCATTTTAGTTGCCAAGTTTCAAAAGTCAATTAATCCAATTCTATCAAAGTTAATGTATGGAGGTCATTCACTTCATTTAACAATGTTAAACAGCCAGGGAGTCTTTCCTACATTTATTAAGCTGGCTAACCTTTGTTGCTAGCCATAATTTCTGCCATTATTTAACAAAGCTAATGCTCTATATTTAAATTCCAAGTTGGTGCTTTAACTTCGACAATATTTTTTAGTCATAAATAATTGAAAAATTAATTAATTTTTTACTGTGGTAGTTTGATCTAGGTTTGAGAGGGATGGAACTAAAACTTACTTAAATTTGGTAATAGGGTAAGGGTGTAGAGGTAGTGTAGTAAGCAGGGATTTACATGGCACGAAGTTAAAGCTTGTGCATGTTATATGTTGCAGTGAATCAAAATATTCCTTTAGTTGTTTATTGGGCGATTTCAAAAGTTACTACTTCATTTGTGTATGCATACTGGTAGAATTAAAATCCACCGTTGTTGACTTAGGTTTTCTTATTGTATGCATACGGCAAAAATAACAGATGGCTTATTTACAGCTTTGATTGTCAAAAGTCAAAAGCAAGTTGCCACTGACTGTCTTATCTGCATATAGTATCTTTCTGCCGTAAAAAAACAATACATTTCAGTCATTGTGTAAAAATATGGCACTTATGATAGAAGGTCGTCCAGTTTTCCAGACAAGTACAAAAACTATCTCTTTAACTAAACATCAGTCTCCGTCTCCTTGGAACAAAGGTTTGTACCGAAAATGTAGACGGATTTTTATGAAAATAGTCTCAAACTGTTGAAATAACTCATCTTACTACCGTAGTACTAATGTTGAATGTGTAAAGTAATTAACTTTCGATCAATTAAGGTTAAACGATGTTTAGGTTACCTTTTTAACATAGTCCCTAACCCTTTTTTGCTTACTTTTGCTTCGTGTGCGCTAAACTGCTAAACCGCTGGACAGAAATTCATGAAATTAGTCTTAAAATGTAGATAATTAGTCTGTGGGTGACATAGGCTGTCTAAAACCTAATTTAAATAATAAACCACTGATTAATCGCAAAAAAACTGATGGAAGCACAG